>APFE030423559.1:61440-98135 GCA_000404065.3 Pinus taeda | reverse complement strand
GATATTATCCTTTAAAGACCCTATGAACACATCAATCCTATGATCCTCTGGAATATCTTTTACCCTTATGTTCAATTTTTGGAACTCCTCAATGTGCTCCATGATTGAACCCTTTTGTTTGAGACTTATAAATTGGCTAAAAAAAGTGTTGCTTTTTGTATCCTCATAGTGTGCCATCAATTCTTCCATAAAAATTTCCCAAGTGATAAATTGTTTGTGAGAGCAAAGCCATTGATACCATACAAACTGATTTGGTTCCAAATACAAAGTTGCCATACGTACCTTTTGTGTGTTTTGCACATTATTGAGATCGGAAAATTGCTCCATCTGTAATATCCATGTTGCGGGATCCTTGCCATCAAACTTCCTCATATCGATTTTTGGAATATGATGGGTCTTTGATCCATTAGAGTCTATGGAATCATGATTAACATTTCTTTTTTTCTCATCATGAGTTTCCTTTACTACTCTTTCACCCTTAGTGACCATTTCTTGTAGCAACTTATTCATATTTATCTTCAATTCGTCCATGTCTGTCTTCCAATCTGTCTTCCAATCATCCATCTTAGCTTCCACGCCCTTTATCTTATATTCCATTCCATTTATCTTACCTTCTGTTAGCTTTTGTGAGGCTGACATATTTTGAAATTGGTCTTGTAATTTTGATATATCATGTAGCATTTCTTCCTCTTCTTCATGACTCATGCTAGAGTTTTTAGGTTCCTTACTAGGTGTTTGCATTTTCTTTCTTTGGGGCATCAGTTACCGATAATAATGCTCTACTATGCCCTTTGAATTCCTTCAAAATAAATTTTTAAACCAAGATTAAGCAAAAATTTAAAAAAATCTACACACCTTTTTTCACTTTATAGGAGCTCGATATTGCCTCTGATGTATCTCTGTATTTTTGGATCATCCAGTTTTGAAATTGTGACTTAGAGTAGCCCTGTGTGTCCTCTTTCCAATTCCACTAGTGTGATCCAAATTGGATTCTCCAAGGAAGAGTTATGCGAAATCTCCCACAGAGACCTGATTATATACTAGTTCAGTAGAGCGAATGTGTATGACGTGCCACAAGTCATTGTTTCCACCTTTGGCTCTGAAAAATATTTACAAGAAAATATAGTCCATCCTCTTTCTATACCTTCATACGAAATTTCAATCTGATGCTCAGAGAGAAAATTATGACAATTTTCCCCAAGTCACATGTTTGGAATGTAATTCAGGAGTCTGCAAAAAGACCAACTTCCTCAGATCATATCTCCGCAAATATAGCCCAAAAAGCTCTAAAATTTGGACCCAAGATTCAGCGCGATGTCTTCTCAAATGGGTTTTTTTCTTTACTTCTGAAAGGTGGCAGAAAAAAATTATAGCGAAAATTCCACGATGACCTGTTTGGAGTAGCGAAACCCTAGAATCCAAAGCTCTCATACCAAATGTTATGAAACCAGCGCAAGAAAAGATAGAAAAGATAGATCAACGCCTTAGAATTCAGCCTCTTCGAGGTGGCAACCTCCTTTACATTACATAAATGAACAATTCTTCGATGATAAAAATGACAAAACCTCCTTTCTATATATAGGAGTCTAAGGAGTCACAATATAATCCAACTGACTTAACAATAATAATATAAAGCCACAAAAATAACAATAGAGGGATTCTATGGGGCACAGTAATAACAATATGGGGACAATAGGGGCACAACAATATTAATAAGGGATATAACTACAATAGTAATGGGATAATCTCTAGTATTATAGGGACCCAACAAAAGAAGTGAAGGTACTACTTCCCCACTTGCCTTATATTTGTGCATCATGTTTGGAACATCTGGATCATCATAACAAACTAGATAACAAGGATGAAAATTAAAATAATTCTATTAACATAACCAATCATTATTTTTCTTTCACAACTACTTGCATTCATCATCTCAACTATTAACCATGCACAACATACAAGTACTAACAATGAATACATAGATGTTACTGAAAATGAATTAATATACTCCCTGATCTTCTTAATAGGATCCTTGATATTTACATGCAACGAATCTTCATGTTGTAACTCTGGTGAATCCTAAAACCCCTCATAGTAGGCACACATTAATTGTTTCATTCTTACGTTCAATATCACATGCTTCATTAGTTTTTTCAAACATGAAAGAAAAATTATTGATTGCATTCACAAGCCTCTTTAGCTACCCTATAATTACTAGAGAGATATAAATTTTCATGTAATGAGCTCCTAGAATATATCCAGTCCCATCCTTAAAGAGATAATACTTGCTCTCATTTCTGAAGAAAATGGCTTTCCCATAATACAAGTACAAGCTTCCCAAAACAATTCTGCAAATACCAAGAGGCACTACATACAATTCTACCTCATCTATAAAATTGACAATGATTGCAAATATAAGCCTATGTTGTTTAGTTACTTGTAGTTTTTCATTATCACACACCCACTCGAGAGGATAAGGTTTTACATGAGGTTTGGAGTTAAGTCCTAACTTCTTGACAATTGCTTCAAAGATTAGGTTTGATTAGGAGCCACTATCAAACAAAGTACCAACTTTAGTATGCTTTGTTATGACTCTGATATTGAATAACTCACTTATTTTATTTTCAGAGTTAGGTGACTTAATAATAAAGCTAGAAATAACATGAGAAGATGGTATACCTTGTATTCTCATGATTGTGATTTGTGTTTCATCACTCGATTCAGACCCCAAATCTTATTTGGTTGTCGTAACCATGTTTTGCTTTCCCTTCCTTTTCAAAACCACTTGGACCTAAGCTCTAGATGTAATATCCAAAAATGATATTCATCGTGACCATTTTTCTTACAATCAGAACATGTAGGCTTTGCACATCCCTTATTCACTATAGATTTCTTTTTTAATTTCTCCTACCCTTTGTTCTTTCTCTTTGTTGGCTAAATGGGTTCTTTGGAGTATCCATACATACTTCATCCAATTTAGTATGATTGAACATAAGGATGGTATGCCAAATATGATTATGCAAATGTCCAATATAATTAAGAAGAGTTTCCTATGTATACAATGGAATACTGAAAATCAAAGCTTTCTTCCTAAACTCACTAGTGTAACTTTGAACACTTTGTCCCTTACCTTATCAGAAATTTTTCTAGTCCATTATAGATTACTGCATGTAGACTAATGGATAATATTATCTTCTTACCAAAGCAATGAATTCATACCAAGAAGAGATTACCTTACCATATCGGAAAAGGTCTTCTTGGGTTTCTCTCTCCCACCATATGAAGGCTATACCACTCAATCGAAGAGAAGCAAGTTGAATTTTTTCTTTCTCCTTCATTATCTTATGGATTCTATAGTAAACCTATAGTTTTGGATCTAATTGTCGAACTTCTCTACATTAAGATCACCATCATTTGTGGGAATATTGAACTTAACATCAAGTTTTAATAAAGGTGATTTGGATGAAGTTTTCTTGGAATTTTTCTTTTGAGGAAGAAGCATTCTTCAAACTAAAAGAAGATGAAGAAGGAGATGGGGGAGTTTTAGGAGGATCACCAGCTCCTTCAAATTTTACTAATGGTCCACTTCCATCAGCATTCATTTTCTCATGATATAATTCATCCACCATGGCCTTCATTGCCATGAATGCTTCACAAAAATATATTTCATAAGTGAAAATGTTATCGCCTCTTGATGATGCCATCTCTTATATTTGGGTTCCTCACTTTGAACCAATCTCTGAATTGAATCTTCCAATTATCCCTCTCCTTCTTGAATCTTTGATTGAGTAAGCATCCACAGTCGCAAACCTGTCACACCTACTTTCATACCAAACTTTATCCCAAATGATCTATGACTTGTTTGAAACTCAATTTAAGTGTGAATGAATAGTTAACTTATTCAATGTTTAAAGAATAATAATTAAGTAATAATACCTAAGATAGAGAGGAACATAGGAAACCAAAACACCAAAATTATTAAAGGAGTTCACCCAATGTTTAGGCTACATTTCTAGGTCCTACTTCCAATAAAGTGCCTACTTATTGTGCTCCAATTTTGATGTTACATACACTCGAAATATAATCTGCTACAAAGATTCCTAGAAAGTTGTTGCTAATATAATGTTGTTCATAATCCAATTCCTCCCTTCTTGCTACTACCAAAAATTAGGATCAAAACACCTTATACAAATTATACAAAATATCTTGTAGTTCAAAAGAATAAGACTACCAATTTTGTCATGAGTCCCCTTTAGCATAGTTGGTAAAAGTGCTTATTTTAAAACATAGATTTCATGGGTTTCAATCTCCATGTTTTATGATTCCCCATGATATTTTGGGTATTCCACATATTTACGAAATATTTACCACATGATAATAATACCTTGTATGGCCTAAAACAAGGAAATTTGTTGTAGTGCATTAGTTAAATTATGGTGTTTGAAGCGGGGAGAACCAACAACCTTCCATATTTAACCAATGGACAGAGGTGAAACTTTATATATGGTTATGATGGTTCAACAACCAACATAAGCTATTGATTTGTTGGCTGAAGGTTATGGGGTCAACCCCTGCCAGTGCCAAATCTAGATTTTAATAAAATTTATATATATGTTTATTTATATCAATTGTAATTGCACTCTTTGGTGCAATGACAAATTTTTGAACCTAATTTGTCAAGGTTAGGGTTCGTTCCCACCTGACTGCACCTTTTGCTACCTTTTATTTCAACCTTCTTGGCCAATAAGGGGCTTCCATGTGGCGGCCTTTGGTTGTTCCACATCTGCATGCCTTGTCAACCTTGCCATTTTAGTTGTTAATTCATATTCCATGCCACCCTACCATGTATATGTGACATCACCTGCCTATTCCACATGTTCCCTTTTGATTGAGCCATATCTGCCACATCAACATAGTCATCCTACCACATCATTTCCATGTCACTTGACCACCTATACTACAACAAAAACATTTATATTTCTATGTCATTTGATTATATTTCCATGTGTTGTCATGTGGTACTTCCAACTGGCGCAAGCAAACTGACTTTTTCATGTTTCCCAAAAAAATAAAAAAAACAATAACTTCTTCATATGGAGTTTGTTTGTCTTTATTCAAGAAGCATTAGAAAGATATCAATGAGCTCTACATCATGGTGACCTTTTCATTTTCTTTTAATACCATCAACTTTTATGTAATTAGAGATCCTCCTAGATTAGACATAAATTCATAATCTAATTTTCAAGCTAATGACATATAATAATATTAGGTTCACCAAATATATTTTTCAACTTTTTCTAAACTTCATTTAGATCATTGATTCCTTGAATGTGAAATCACAAATTAGGAGAAATGAACATTTTGATTAATCCACATGCTTCATCATTCTTCCTATCCCATTTGCCGCCATTATCAACATTAGTTGGGGTAACTTCTTATGCCAAGATAATTCAGTAAAATCCTCTACTTCCTAGCACATCCCCCATGTGGGATTTCCATTAGGAGTAGTTGGCACTAGTAAGAAAAGGTTCACTTGAATTGGTCATATAAAAATAGAATATGGTTTTGAAAGTTGAAAATGATTATCAGGGTGGAAAACTCTTGAAAAAATAGGTTGTTTTAAAAGAAATAACTCTAAAAATGGACTTCATATGTGAAGGTTATGACATTTTTAAAAACAAAATTAACATTAAAAATAGGCATGTGGTAGGTATAAGTTGGCCCACATAATGATGGATAATGATGAAAAATAAAAATAAAAAAGTGTGTCACTGACTTGGCATATATGTTCACTTTTACAAAATATTAATCTATGAACTGGCTCACTTTTTTTTTGTGAACTTAGGCATTACTAGTTTCTATATTTCGGTATCAAAATTTCTTATAGCATTCATATGTTCCAGGTGGCTAGCCTACCCGTAGGAAACTAGGCAGCCACCTCTCAGCATTATACCATGACCAAAATTTAAAAATGTTCATCTCCTTGGTTCTATCATATATGTTCTTTCAAACTCCACTAATTATTCTATCTATTAGTCTGTAATAAAAGATCCAGAAACAATTCATTTACTCCAGTACTTCAAACAAAACTAGCCCAGAAACCAGCTTCATCAGTTCTCATCTGAAGAAATAACCGAGGCGGGTGCCCTGGCACTTGAACTTGGAGTCACGTTCTTCTGTTCCAGAACCCATTTCATTTCCTGCAGCATTTGTTCCATTTTTCCCAGAATTTGATTATTGCTCATGGCCTGGATCTGAACCTCAGTAATTTCCTTCAGGAGTGTGGACTTTATATTTTCCAATTCTTCCTATGTCTAACTCCTGCGCTGCTCCTCCCTCTGCTTCCTTTCCTCCTCTTCTTCCTCTCGAACTGCTTGGTTCATTTCCACAGCATGGGCTACCACGTGATTCATAATCCAATAATGTTGGATCAACTTATTAAATAGAGAATTGCAGCTCCTAGTATTTCCTGGATCTGGTACTAAATCTTCCCATTTCCCCCAAGGAATCTCCTTATTCGAGCTGATGGATCTCAGCTCCCATTCCCACACATTTATCTGTTCCCAGATTTCGGGGGAATTCTCGGCCATGTAAGCATTTATCATAGACATTCTTTTTTGGGCCTCTGGTTTCCTTCCACGCCACTTCGGGTTACTGCTCGATCCTTCTTCTTGGGTCCGAACTTGTTTCTCTTTCTTCGGATCCATCTTGTTGTTTGCCTGGAACCTGTTCTTGGTTGTGTCTTTCCTACCTATCAAGATAGGAGACCACAAGGCAGTAACTCTGTTGCAAATTTCTACTTGAACCCACTCACTTACCACCCTTGCATGAATCTGGTGATCCCAGGTTTGCTTCTAAGAAGAGGTCGTTGGCCACTCTGCGACCTGCCCTGCAAGTCAGCCCCTTACCTTCCCTCCTCTTTCTACTTCTTTGTACTTCCCTCAATGCCCCTCTTGTTGTTTTTCTATGTAATTAGCCATAATAACTCTTCTCCTCGACTGTCAGGGGAAACTGCTTTCCCACCTATTTTCTGGTGGAGTTCTACTCTTGGCCTTGCTTAAATTGCCTATGTAGCAGACATGGTCATGGTTCCTGCAACCAGCAAGGAACCTTACTCTTCTCAACTTAGCTACCCTCCCCACCCTATAGCCTTTCTTGGGCTTGGATTTTTCCTTTCTCAAAGAACCATAATTCTTTCTACCCAAGACACCATCATATCTGGTGGAGTAGAAACCTTTCTTCCCATATCTGGGATTGCTTATAACCTGCCTACGTCTGCCTTTCGACTTCATTTTCATGGACATCTCTGAGAAATAACATAAATTCCTACTTCTATCTATCTTAAGAGCAGCAGGGTAGGATAATGAATATACATACCACCTTTCCTTGCTGGTACCATAGCTTTGGTCTGAACTCCACGCCTTGTTGCCACCTTTCATCGTTCTCTCCTGCTTCGTGCTATATTGCATGTAAAATCCAAATGCCACCTCATGCCCTTATTTGTTTAATCCCCTTCATCCTTTCGTCCTTACCACCACCTATCCTTTTTCTTTCCCTGCTCTCATCCCTGCGTCTCTTCCTCGGGATTTGTCTCTACCTATCTGGCCGCCTTTACTCGTCATAACTATTACATTCTCCCAGCTGCTCCTACTGTACCCTTTCTGTACTACCATTGCCACTTGCCAACCATTCGCAGCCTCTTTTCTAACTCCCCACGCTCCCTCCAAGTCCTTTCTTAATGGCATCTTGATTCTCTCTTCTACCCCATTAGGTGACCCTACCCTTCCCTACCCCGTCAGCTACCCTGCTCCGTCACTTGCACCACCCCTATCCTTTCTCATGATTATCCTTTCTGTCACCACCTACTGTAATATTTCCCCGCATCTACCACTTACTAACTTTTCCTGGCCATTCTCCTCAGAATTTCCATGGCCACCCTTATCAACGTCGAGAAGTTTCTACAATTACTCTCTCTCCTCTGGGAGCAAAAGCTCCATTCATCCGTTGTCTATCAACTTTCCCTTGTTCCTAATTCCCCAGTTCGCTAACCAGTCTACGGTTGATTGCCTGAGCATCTTACATGGGTGGGGATCAGATAGTCTATTCTAGTAATTAGTTTCCCTATTTCACTGATGAGCCATGCTGTTCACCAACTCTTACTTATTTTTTCCACTGGTTTTTTTGTTGCAGCTGCTTTACCATATCCACCACCAGTTTTGAGTCTCCTTCAATTTGGAGGCTCAAAAACTTTTCCTGAATCGCAATTTCAAGGCTGTGCTTTAGTGCGTGTAGTTCCGCTTCGTTATTAGTTGCCTCTCCACAGTCCATCGAGAAAATTCTCAAGGTTTTTCCTCTATCATTCCTAAAGACCCCCCTGATTCCTGCTTATCCTGGGTTGTTTTTTTCCACCCCGTCAAAATTTAATTTTGCAAATCCCTATGGGGGATGCCTATACTATTTAATTTCTTCAACCTTCTAGTCCTCTTCCTTCCAACGTTCCATTAAAATTGTTTCTCTCATGTTCTTGATTGTTTGTTCCCATATTTCTACTGGCGTTTGCTTTTCTTCTTTAAAGATCACACTGTTCCGTGCCTTCCAAATATTCCAAAGTAGCAACCCAGTGGACAACATCCATGCACAATTTAACATCGGGTTTTGGTAATGTTTCATCGGCCAATTTTCCAAGGTATTTTTGATGTTTTGGAAGTTTCTATAGCAGCGCTCAAACATCTAGTAGTGACTGTCCCACAGGGTGTTGCTGGCAATGCATCTGTTCATAAGGTGTTCCATCATCTCCTCCTGTTCATTGCAGAGCACGCATCATGATGGTCCCTGCCTCCCTTTTCTCTATAATTGATCCCAAGTAAGTGCCCTACCATGAAATAGAATCCATAAAAAGAAAGTTACTTTCGACCAATGCTTTATTTTCCATAAGTTTTTCCATTTCTTTGTCTCTATCCGTTGATTTTGTTTTTCTTTTAAGTAATACCCTTCTGTTATAGAAAAGGTTCCTTGTATTCGGGTTCCCCATCTTAGGATATCTTGCCTTGTTTTTACTGCCACTTTATGATATGCCATTTCTTTGTGGTAATCGTCCCACCTTTCAGTGTCGGGGGTCACGACCCAATCCTCCTTCTATTTCCAATTGCGCCAATAATCCCCTATACCTGGTTTCCAAAATTTTCCGACCACGTCCCACTCTGCCTGGGAGGTGAATGCTTGGATGGCTTGAAGGGCTTCCTTATGGATAAACTTTTCTTGTTGTTGCTAGGACTCCTCCCAAAACTTAGCTTTGTCACCCACTCTTATCTCCCAAAAGCTGTATTCTCTTATCAGCTCTTTATTACTCCTTGCCTAATTCCATATTGCAGATCCTTTTTCCTCTGTTTGGCTTCTCATCTTGTCTTCTAGTTGCTCAACAGCCTCATATTTCCTCTCCCAGATTGCCTTCCATAGGTCTTGGCCACCCTGTGTCCACCTCCACCAAAGCTTCGCCCCAATCACTTGGTTGAGTAAGTAGGGGTCCCGCAAGCCTAAGCCTCCATCTTTGGTTGGCTTGCTTAGCCACTCCCAAGAAAGTAAAGCCCATTTTTGGGTTTTACTGGTTCCCTGCCATAAAAAATTCTTGAACATGGCTACTAGCTTTTGGCTAATGGGCTTGGGAACAACTTGGCTTGATATCTGATAAATTGGGATGGATTGTAGTACTACTTTTAGAAGAATTATCCAGCTGGGGGTGTTCAATGACTGGAATGTCCAATTGTCCATCTTTTTCCTGATCTTACTTATTAGAGGTCCCCAGTTAGCAACCCTGTATTGGTGCTCATTAAGCATAATGCCCAGATACTTCACTAGGAAAATTCCAATTTTGAATCCCATTGTTCGAGCCAGAAATATTTGGGCCACTTCCTGTGTATTAAAGAAAAATATTTCTGATTTCTCTTTATTAATCTCTGTCGTGGATGCTTGGGTGAACTCAGATAGGGTTTTTAAGATCTGTTGAGCTTCCTTAAGCGAGGTCTGGCCATAAATATTTACGTCATCTACAAATTGCCAGTGTGTTATACGGAGATCATTCCCGCAGATTCTTAGCCCCTTTATTTGTTCCTTGGCTACTCATGCTTTTACCAGCCTGCCCAGTGCTTCTGCTACTAGGATGAATAGAAACAGGGACAAGGGATCTCCCTGTCTGAGCCCTCTTGAAGGGTTAAAAGCTTCGGAAGGGGTTCCATTCAACATTATTGACATCATTGGTGTGCTCACCATTGACAGAATCCATTTCACCCATCTCTCATCAAATTCGTGAGCTTTGAGGATGCCTTCTAGGCATGCCCAACTAAGGCGATCATAAGCCTCTTCTAGGTCTAATTTGATTATCATGCCTTTATTTTGAGAGTTTTTCAGAGAGTGGATTACCTCTTGGGCGACTATAATTCCATCTGTTATCGGCCTTCCTTTTACAAAATCAGTTTGTTCTTGTGCAATGAGGTCGGGCATAATTGGCATGAGTCTATTCACCATAATTTTAGCTAATATTTTGTACACTACATTACATAGGGATATTGGTCTGAATCCCTGAGGTTCATCCGAGTTTCTAGTCTTTGGAATCAAAGCCAGGAAGGTGGCATTAAGGCCCTGATGCATACGCTTTGTACACCTTGATTCCTCTAATAGGTCCAACGAGTCAATACCCATAAAACTCCAGGCTGCTTGGTAAAATTCGATGGTAAATCCATCAGGTCCCAGGGCCTTATTCTTCACAATTCTATTAACCACTTCCTCCACTTCTTCTTTTGTAATTACCTTGAGTAGAGCCATATTTTATTCTCTATTTACTTTTTCAGGTATATGTTGACAAACTCTGGCGATTTCCTCCTCCCTACTAGTGTTTGGTTCTGTTATGATCCCTTTGAAATAGTCCACTGGGATCTTCTCCATTTCTTCCTGTTGCAGCACTCTATTTCCTTGACTATCTTTTAGTGAAAAGATTCTATTATGTTGTCTGTGGTTCAACATTGCTTTGTGAAAGAATTTGGAGTTCTTCTCCCCTTCTTTCAGCCATTGGACTCGTGATTTCTGTTTCCACAGAATTTCTTCTTACTTTCGTCTTTCCTCTAATTGATTAATTATCCTTCCTTCCTCCTTGGCCAACTCCTCACTTCTTCCTTCTTCAATGATTTGTTGTTGAATTCCTTCCATTCTGGACTGTAATTTCCCTCTCTCATTTTGAATGTTGCCAAATTCCTCCCTGTTCCATTTTTTAATTTTTCCCTTTATGTATTTGAGTCTAATTTGGAATGTGTGCATTTTATTTCTACCTTCCATTCCCATTTTTCTTTCTTGCCACCAGTTTTTTACTCTGTTTAAGAATTCTGGATCTCTTAGCCAAAAGGACTCAAAATGAAAAGGTCTCTTTTTATTCTGATTATTCATAGCTATTTCCAGTTTAATTGGCCAATGGTCTGACCTTATGGAGGGGAGGACGAAGGCTTCGTAGAAGATCTCCATACCTATTATGTGTTCAGAGGCCAAGAATGTATCTAATCTTGATGCTATTTGTTTGTTCCCACCTCTTCTATTGTTCTAGGTGAATTTCCCATTTATTGTTGGTATGTCTACCAGGCTTAAGTCTGTTTGGACATCTCTGAATCTTTCCATCTCCAGTTCTTCCCTCCTTAGTCCTCCTTTCTTCTCCTCTTTAGAGTTTATTATATTAAAGTCTCCTGCAATAATCCACCTTTTCTCCTGGTGCATATTCGTTAGTTTTTGCAATTGACTGAGGAATAGGCCTCTATCTACCAGGGTGTGGGGCCTATAGACTGCTGACACTACAACCCATGCACTTTGCCCACAACCCATTCACTTTGCCCAATGAGTTTGAATCTGCCGGTCAGGATTCTGGGCATTCCTATCCACCATTCTAATAGGACTTCTATTGGGTTCCAAATTCTTGCTATCCCTCCCACACTTCCTTTAGCATCTATGGTTACTTGCTCATATCTCAAACTTATTTTATTGAGTATGTCCTCCATCTCCTCGCCTGAAATTTTCATTTCTTGAATAAGCATTATCTGTGGTTTGTCTTTCCTCAATCTTTCCACTAAATGTCTCTGCTTCCCTTTGTTGTTCAAGCCTCTAATATTCCAAGATGTCAAAATCATTGAGGGGTTTGATTTAGGTTTTGAAACACCGCTAAAAGTGGAACCACTCTCCTTGTATTCACCAGCATTTCTCCCATTAGTTGGATGGAGTCTTTAAGATTTTTTCTTCCTCTTTTTTTTTCCTGCCCTTGATTTGTCCTTGCTGATCTGTTCTACTATCCTTCTAGTTCTCTTGGTAATCCTCAGGCGCAACTTTACCTTTTTCCTATTTAGCTATATACTGCTGGAATGTTTCCACATACAACCTCTTCTGGTCTTCCAGGATAAATCTCTCGTCCAAGTTTCTCCATTCGTTTAATAATTTTCTCAGAAGTTCTTCTTCTTTACTAAGATCATCCCTAGTTATCTCCATTTCTGTCTCCATATGTTCTGCCTGTTTTGCCTGTTCTTTTCCTTTGTCTGTGACATCACTCAGGGCTTTCCTCTTTGTGTGAGATCTTTCACTGCTAGAGCTATTGTCTAACTCTTTATCTTCCTGATTTTCCATTGTTTTATCCTCATCTTCTCCCTCTTCCTATAGTATTTCAAAGTTATTTGATTTTCCTGGGTTTGTTTGCTTTTCCTTCTTGTCTTCTTTGGAGTTTTCTTTGGTTATTTTCCTTCTACTTTTTACCTCTTGGAATCCTTCCTAGTCTACTGGCCCTTTCTTCTGCTGCTTACTTTTCCTTTCTTCTTCTTCCATTGTAATAAGACATTCCTTAACCAGGTGTCCATATTCATGGCATATGCAACATCTAAACGTTATATGCTCATAGTCTAGGTTTTGCTGCCAAACTTCTTCATGATACTTTAGTTCCATGAAATCTGGGATTGGGTTCGCAATGTTCATATATACACATATCCTGGAATATGATGTATACCTTCCTTTTCTTCGTAGTTTTTGCTATTTTCACAAAACTACCTATTGTTTTTCCTATCCCTTTCAAGATTTCCGAATCCCAAAAGTCCATAGGTAACCCAAATAATCGGACCCGTACTGGAGCTGCTAAGTTTTTTTCCTTATCAGGGTTATAGCATTCTTCCCAATATCTCATAAAAAGACCAACACTATAATAAAAATAGGGGCCATTTTCAAACACTTTTTCTTTGTCTTGCAGGTTAGAGAAGATTAACGTAAAGAAGCCTTTAGCTCCCAACTTTAGCTCGATGTGTCCTTGGGGCTGCCATTTTTGCTGAATCCATCTGGTAAGATCTCTTTCGGATGGCCAGACACTGACAAAATTACAGATAAGGGCATGCTCCTTCATGTAGCTTCTATATCTTTCCAGTTTATTTGGTGGGATTACAAATCTTAGTTTCTCCTTTGCACATGGAAGGCATTTTCCCCGTCTTCCCACCTGCCATGTCGCTCCCAGAACAGAACCTGCATTTTGCTTCTCCTTTTCCAACTGAATATTTTGTCCTTCCCCTACCGCTACATCCCTATAGGAGGGGATCTCTCCCCTCCTGACCTCTTTTTTCATGACTGTGGCTCTCAGATGTCTGACTTGTCTTCTACTGTGACTCTTTGTTGTCTGCACCCTTACCTTTCTTGATTCCTCCCCGCCGATTTTACCACATGGCCACCACTAGGTTTTGGTTGCAGAGCTCCATTCCCCCATTTTTATAAAGATTGTCCACTGAATTGGCTCACTTTTATAAAATAAATTAAAATCAATTTTATAATGAAGTTACCTTATAAATGAGAGTTGTATGCAAAATGTGTGTGTGTGTGTGTGTGTGTGTGTGTGTGTGAAGTTATCTTATAAATGAGATTTGTATGCAAAATATGTGTGTGTGTGTGGGTGTGAAGTTACCTTATAAATGAGAGTTGTATGCAAAATATGTGTGTGTGTGTGTGTGTGTGTGTGTGTGTGTGTGAAGTTACCTTATAAATGAGATTTGTATGCAAAATGTGTGTGTGTGTGTGTGTGTGTGTGTGTGTGTGATTCACTTTTATAATACAAGTGAAATACACTTCAGAATAAAAGTATGAAATAAATTAAGTTTGAATTTTTTTCTTCAAAAGGTAACTTAAAAGAGATTTTAACTCAATACCTCTTACTAAATAAATTAAATTTTAACCAAGTGATCTAGTGCAAACATCAAAATGGTAGTAAATGAAGCTGGGGGTGGTGGCAGTGTCGTAATTATTGGAGCTCTTCCTTTAAGTGCATGCTTTCTAGAAGAAAAAAAATCTTCCAAAAACAAACAACATTTTTTTAAAAAAATTCAAAACTCAACAATCATGGGGTTATATCTCTATTAGCATACCTAGGAAATGCAAGTTTTCTAATTGTTTATGATTTTCCAACATCACACAAAGTGTATGGAAAAGAGCATACAAATTCAAGAAAATAATTTTTACTCTATTTATGTTTTTTTGAGATCACATAGGGCACAAGGAAATGGACTAGAAAAAATAGGAATATAAACATAAAAATGAAATTATATGAACTTTGTAAAAAAAAATCAGAAAAGAATTATTTACACTGTATATCTTTGGATTTGACAGAAAATTTTGTATCTTTGGAAAAGGGACACCTTTTCAAATGAAATGAAAGACATTCTCAGTTGAAAGAAACAGTTTTGATGAAATAACAATCTCTTGAGGCCAAAATGGTACAAAAATAGATATTGAAAATGAAGGAACATAGGATTAAACCAATGGGAACAATTCTTAAATGAGATCGAATACCACACTCAGGTAAATAGGGTATTCCATATAGGATGAACACCTCTAGTAACCACTCACACAAACAAATCAAAGATCACAACCTCAACATTTTTACATGGTTAAAACCCTCTAAGAGGAATACAATCCAGAACCCTATCCAACGTGGCCACTTGAGGTAATTTTATTAATGCAAAAAGAAACTTTTTATATAGAAAGTTCTCACAACCATCAACCATGACCCTCCATGCTCTTTAATAGACATCAGGGACCAATGAGGTCTTAATCCATGGATCAATAGTCCTTAGTATTGAGGAGAATATGAACCACCAAATCACTCTATATCTAATACATATCATGATTAATGGATTACAATCCAACTAATGCATACTAAAGAAATAAACTTTTAACTAATAGATAAATTATATCAAGTTGAATTTAACTAACTCCTAAGTGTCTAAATACCCTAAAATGACCCTAGAGAGACCTGCATGGATCTAGGTGCACAGTAAACTCTCAAGGCATGTGAAACCAATGTTTTTTCATTCCATAGGTTTTCCCAACATCGAATTACTTAAAATTGGACTACACTTACTCTTCTTCTTAGTTAAGTAAGTAAATGCAGAATATATAAATACATAACCAAATTTATCATGTATTTAAATTTCACTTCATCACATGTCATACAATCAGAATAGTTCATATGCATAGTTCAATATATGGAGTGAGTGGCTCATAAGACTAATACCAAAACATGTAAAATATTAACAATGATCACATCAAAAAACCCACAAATATAAAATATACATAGTCCATGCCAAATCATATAATAAAGGCCTTCCTTAGCCAACTATAATATGAACTCCAAATTTGGTTTTCTTTGGAACACCAAAATCCCAAGTTCTCCATGAACCTCAAATTTTAGTGGAACATTGAATTTTAGCCTAACCACCAAATTTTCGTTGAATGCAATTTTTAGATTAAATGTTAAATTTCAGCCCAAATTCCAAATTTTAGCCTAAACACCAAATTTCTAGGTGATACATAATGCTAAATTTCAGCCTGTCCATCAAACACCAATTTTTTGGGCAACATAGTATTACAAATTTTTCCTATCCAATGAACACCAAAATTTTGGGTGACACAAATGCCAAATTTTAGATTTCCCATTTAATGCCAAAATTGCAAGTGACACATAGTATTTCAAATTTTGAGGGCTTCATTTGCTTATTGTCTAAAGGAATGGGTACATAATATTATTTTCATGACAACTATGACCCACACATACACAGTTCTAGTGGGACATGGCTTGGTTGTGCTTTCCTTAAAAAATGTCCCAAATTTCATTTGGTCTATCTTGAACCCCACTTCATCTGAACTCTCAAACTTTATTGTTTATCTTGCTTGTTCACTACTCGGATGTGTCTTTCTGTTCTTTCATCTAGGTTATATATATGAAGTTTAATGCACCCCATCCAACTAACATTGGTCGCAAACCTTTTTTTGGCCAATTCTACATTTCCTTCTCTAACACCTTGTTATAAAGTGTTTGTCATTAATGTTAAAGGTGATGTCAAAGGTTTTGAAAGTGGATGATGAATATCATTGTTAAAAAGTGTTGTAAAAGACCATTGATGTCACAGGTGGTTTTAGGAGGATTGTGAAGTAGTGTTATCATTGATGATAAAGGTTTTTTAGGAGCATAATATTTCCAGACCATTTCGACATAGAGGATATCCTCAATTGTCCTTGAAAAGGGCTCAGATGGATAGCTCTTGGAAATACCTTTCCAATGGTATATTGAAGTCAAAAAAGGACCTCTTGTATCAAAAGATATGGCTGGCCAAATTTCTCAGGTAAAAGAAAGTCAACAAGCAAGGTTCTATGCTTAGGTGGATGCATAGTCAGCATCCAGGTGGCACATAGTCAACCACAGGCCTCATTGCACAATTAGCATAAAGGTGGAAGGATATGGCTATGCAAGACCATGATTTACAAGCTTAGGAGGGATAGCTTTGGCCTCACCAAGGGACATGTAAGCCTCACACTTTGTTTCCCCTAAGGTTTTGAGATTGACGCAAGTTTAAAGTCTTAGGGTGACGGCCTCAGGGAGATGGAACTTTCACCATCTATTGTTGAGACTCTTCCTATCTTCCACCTTTTAAAATTTATGTCCCAACCCTGAACTTTTAATCATTGAAAAACAAAGACTCAAACCCCCCTTCCTTTGTAAAATGATGTGGACGTATGACCACATGGAAAAATGGCATGAATATACATGGCACATTCTCAATGGATGAACCAGATGACGTGAGGTAGAGGGTTGCAATGATGGTGGCATGATTATGTCAACTTGATGTAAGCTCGAGGTGACATGACAATGTAGATCAAGGACACATGGAATGTAGATTCAACATTTTCAATTCACCAAGTGGGCCAAAAGTAGGTGACGCATGGCACCACTCAGAGAAATACATTTGGAAAATGATATAGATGGTTTACAAAATCAATAAGTGTGATGATGGTGTGACATCACCCCAACGTTGATGTCACCACGATGATCTCATGAGGAGGATTGTGAGGGACTCCCATGGAATGGAGAAATCTCTTAGTAACTAACGACAACAAATTTTTGTCCTGGATGAAGTTAGGTGATGGAATCGCCCTAGAGGTCTGTGTCCCTGACATTTTTTATGGAGCACCAAAGAAAATTCCCAAGGTATTTACATCCCAGGGAAAAAAAAAGTTTCACAATAGTTGATGTTCCATCAATCTTCGAAAGGTGCATCCAAGAAGATTTTTATGAGGTTTCAAAGTGTTAAGAATTTTAGGGCCTATGTGCATATTAACATAGTATTGTGGTAATATATTAAAAGGCTCAACCCTACAGAGTTTAAGAAAGGAAATAGGGACTAAAGTTATGTGTTTAAGCCTCTAGGCCTACCATTAATCTATAGTCTTGATTTAGCAATGTCGAATGTATACAAAGTGCCTATGGGCATATGAAAAGGTAGCCAAGTGGGGGAGGTGGGGTGACACATGTGGTTAAGTCGTAGGGTCAACCATTCCATAGTCATAGTTTAACACTGTGGAAATATTACAAAGGGTTATGTGCATACAAGACTAGGCTTATGGGTCTATTACAAAGAGTTTGGGAATATGAACATGAATAGGTCGATAACTTTAGCTCCATGTTCCATATTTGGTGGAAAGTGCTAAAGGGCACATGAATGAGTTGGCAACATGTAGCATATTTGGTAACCATGCCAAAAGTGGCAATTCACTATAACTCATTAATGCGACATGAATGAGTTGGTAGCTTTGGTGGTATAATTGGCATATTTTCCAAATCTGACAGTTTGCTAAAGTTGGAACTGTAGATAGAACCACTGTTAAATCTTGTAACTTTCCAAAATTATCAAATTGGAAATTTGGTTTATACTTTCAGTTCAGGACAAAAAATCAGAGATTGAAAACAAATTGAACACACCAAGATGACTTAATTGAAGTGGAAAAAGAAGAAGAAATCAAGATGAAACCTTAGCTAAGTGTAAATTATGAGTTCAAGACAACTAAAGATAAATCCTAAAAACTAATAATATCATCTCAATATTCTTTATAAGAAGCATAGTTTGAGTAGAATTTAAGAGTGTAAAGTGTATGCATCAGGTCATGAATTAGAGATGCATTATGATGTGGATGCATCGGAATTGGTGTCTAATAAGTGTAAAATATTGCAAAGAATGCATTTTTGATTGATGTGGTGGAGATATGTGTGTAGCAAGGTAGTTTCTAAGTGAGAAAAATAAAGGAATTTATTTATGCATAAAGATGCATTGAGTATGTGCTGATAGAAGGCAACTTTAACAACATGAGATCTATAGCAGTAAGTTACATCAATATTTTATGAACAAAGTCTTGTTGATTTGAGTTTGAAAATAGTATGAAACATGGATCAACATGGCCAGCACGTTGGAGCTTGCATTTAGGGAGTGGTATCTTCCTCTCAATGTTAGCTGATAAAACCATGGAGTAGTTGCTTCATTTTAGTGGTAGCTAATAAAACCAGAGTAACAACTTCAATTTAGTGGTAGCTAATCAACCATGGAGTAGGAGCTTCTTTTCAATGGTAGCTATTAAATCGGGAAATGGTAGCTTCCTTCAGGTGGGAGCCTGAGAAAACTGCAAGTAGAAGCTTGCAACAAATTAATGTAATGCAAGTTGTATCTTATAAATTCCATCATAACTTTGGTGGTTTTCCTAGTTATATATTTGTGTTTTGATTTTTAGTTGTTGTGTTTGTGCTTATTGGTTCAATAATTTTTACTTTCAAAAAAAAATTTAAATTGGTAACAATTGTATAATTTGGTGACAATATTGATTCACCCCCCTTCTTAGTATTGTCCTAGTTTCTAACATAGTTTACCCTTCACGTGTGTGAAAGTCATTCTTCCTAACCCATCTCAATGTTGTGTTGCATCTAAACTCGCCCCGACTAATGTCTCGTCTACCCTTCGTTTGTGTGGCTAGTCATTCTGCTCAACCTATCTCAATGTCATGTTCCATCTTGACTTGTCCCAATTGACTTGTCAACTTCATCTTGGTTGCTTGCTCGCTAGCTAGGCTCGCACAACTGTGTCCATTTTTTAAGTGATAGTACTTTAACTGACTTGTCTTAGGTATGGGATGATCATGCAGGCACACACCTAGCTAACTCCTTCATCCCATCTTGGTGTGCACTCTCATCTAATTGTCTCATCCTCTATCTATATGAACTCAAGCACGTGGCAAGTGTATTGGTATTCTCCCATCTCCCGAACTCATTCCAGATGTTATCTCAATTGCCCCATAATCATCACACGACAATGGAAATAATAAACTTTCCATTTCACCATATAATCTCGTGCATTGTCGAACCACACGTCTAAGTGCGCCCATGCCATGTGATATTGCATTACAATTCGATCACGGCACCGAACTCATACCGCCATCTTGTTTCACCAAGATGTTACATGGGTATTGTCAAGCCAAGAAAATCCCAAAATTATATATGGGCAACCAAGCCATGACACTTATCATTAATATACTTGAGTGTGCTCATGTGCCCAACACATCATAAAAATTAAAAATCTTATAAAATAACTTTAAAATTAGATTATCATCATCATCATCTTCTTTTGTATTTATATATATTAAATTATTTTGTATTTGTATATATTAGATTGAAAATCCAAACCATCAATGCATTGTGAATTTATATATTATATTAGTGGTATAATAGTATATATTATATGTAAGTTTAATTTTGGTACATGTAGTCCAATGAAATGTTGGTCCACTATCAATATATATATAAAATGTCGACTTCTACTCGCACTTAGAACTTGGACCATTTATTTCAATAAAGTAATATTCATTAATACGTGTTAATTATATTAATGATATAAGGCTTTAAATCCTATATTAGAATAATTCAATGTTTCATTATTTAAATCAATGCTTGTATCTTTACATTTACTATAACTAAAAATTGTGAATGTCATATTCAAATGGAGTTTACAACTCTCTTAGCCATCCATAAGACACCAATGGGAGCCTTGTGATGGCCACCTTACCACCTAAGATTATTGTTTTGAATAAATATCAGTTTTAGAAGGATGGTGTCTCTTAAGTCCTCGTAAGAGTTGATGTTAAAGGTAAGCAGTAAGGTAACAAAATCACGTTTAATGAAATTTTATTAATATTAAATTTAATATATATTAATTTGTAAAAATTTGAAATATCATATTTATATTAAGGATTTTATATTTAAAATATTTTAGATTATGTACAATTATATATATTTTTAATTACTTTAGTTTTTAATTGAGTCGAGAGGTTATTCTCCACTCCAGTATGGCTGTGTCATTCCTCATCAATCAAAAAGTTGAAATTTTTTTGCCTCATGTTGGCCTAAACAAAAATTTTAGAAATAAAAAAAAAATTAAATAACTATACAAAATATTTAGATAATATCGATTCATAAAAAAATTTGAACATAAAAAATTTGAATTCCTCTCAACTCATTTTAGATTTGTATTCATTATTGGAATTTTGAGGTCTAAAATGGGCTTCCTAAGAAAAATGTACAGCCAAAATAAACTTTATAAGAACCAATAGGATACAAGATAATGATGTCAACCATGGGGGATGATTCACCATTTTTGGAGTAAAAAAGTAAAAATAATAAAATAATAAAACTACTTTTTTCAACTCGTATTTTCAACTTATCTCCCTAAAGATTTACTCAAATTTTGAGCAAGAGTACTGGTCGGATACAAAATTTAATTCCTCATCCAAGGAGTACCCATGTTGCATACTTTTGATGGACCCTGCTATACGAAAACTGAGAAATACATTAGAAAACGTGATTGCAATCATGTTTTTCATGTATTTCTCATTTTTTGTGCAACATGGGAATCGAATTTTTCATCCAACAAGTGTTTCTGTTCGAAATTTGAGTAAACTCAAAAGGAGATAAGTTGAATATACAAGTTGAAAAAATAATTTTTTTCCTTTTTTCCCTCTAAAATTTGGTGATATAATCTAATATTATTTTATCATTTCCACTATTATTTTATACTTTGCCTAACCAGTCCATTTTAAACTTCAAAAATCTCCTCATATAAAATAAATCTATACTAATTTTTATTAAAAAAATCATTTCCTCTCATAATCATTTACCCATTTTAAATATATAAAATATCTTAACATTCCTTTCAAAATAACATATTTCATTCCTATAAGCTTAGATTTTCCATCCTACTACCCTATAAAAATTAATTATTAAATATAACTGAATAAAAAATAGAAAATTAAAATTACATACATAGATATTACTTTCAAAAACGGGCATAATAATAATTTCAATGACATTTAAAAGGATTTAAACCTATTTTCTTAGGTTAAAGATGAACGCATATCATGTGGAGTCGTTAGTAACAATTATTATATATTTTACAGCACGCTATGTTATTGCTTGTGAGCCAATGAATTATAGAATATAATTAAAAATATGTTCGAAATTATAATTATAAATAATTATGATGGGTTAATTAAATTTATTTTATATTTTACGGTAAATGTTTTAAATTGTATGCATTTTTTTACATTTTAAGAAGGATGTTTAATCTAAATGTTAGCGAGTATGAAATGTACATTTAATTAAAGAGATTTTTATGAAACTTGAAGTTATAATTTTTTGATTAATTTTATTTAAAATTAATTAAGCTAATTTGGTAAGTTAATGTTGGGAATATATTAATAGTTATAAAAAGATATTGATACAAAAACTTGCACCATAGGAATTCATATATTTGAGTATCACATAACTTTTTATTTAATATAGTACATGAGATTTTTTTTAAATGAGATGGCCATAAAAAAATGTTATAATAAAAAAGTCTGCTCAACTAAATATTGTTTGAAAATTTATTAAGTTGTCCAATGAAATCCTCATCTCTAATTTATCTTTTTGTTTTTATTTCTGTTTTTGTATATACTTATTTTTACATGATTTACATGATTAAATATCACACCTTAAAATTATTCCTTCATACTCCTCTTTAGTAAATACTTGTGGTTCAGTTTAGACATTTGAGTTATCTCCATCTTTAGTATTTTGTACTCTACATTATCTTCACATGATTAAATATCACACGTTAAAATTATTCCTTCATACTGCTCTCTAGTAAATACTTGTGGTTTAGTTTAGATATTTGAGTTATCTCCATCTTTAGTATTTTGTACTGTACATTATCTTCAGTCCTTATTAATCTACATTTGTATCTTTAGTTGTCATCAACCTCTTAATCATATATGAGTTGCACATTCCTTTTATATTGTCAATATCTTTAGTCAATCATTTAGACTATGTTACCTTTATACCAAATGTTTCTTTAACATACCCTTAATTATCCCATGGGTATTCTATGGGTTATCCACAACAATACACCATATCTAAGGTTTTTTTGTTGCTTACCCTTAATGGTTAAACATTATCAAGGTTTCTCATTATTTTACCTTTAATTATTACAACACTTTTTTTATTACCATGAATCAGTACAAGATGAAAATATTCATGATTTTATTTACTAAAAGACATGCCTCAAAAAGTGAATAGACAACTCTTTCCTAAGAATGGGAAGTTGACATCACTCTTTTGACTTCTCCTTAATGACAACTAACTTTTGAAGACCAACTCATGGCATTTCTAATATAAAATATTATGTTGTATATTGGAAAATTTTATATTGTAGAATCATATCAAAATAAAAGTATTTTTCTTTCCTTCATGCACATATAACCAACCAGACTATACTTGTATGTAAGGTTTTTATATTTGTCTTTGTGAACATGTGTGATGACCATGATGGATAAAGCCACAAATACTGCAAGGATGCAATTTCTAATTGTTAGCTTATAAATGTCATGTTTTATTGCAATAACCACATTATTTCTTCTACTTCTACACCTGGTTCATTTAACTACTACATATATAATTTTCCTTTTGTCAATGTTTATGCTTTTACAAATTTGGTATCCCCATAGTTTGTTTGAATTTTGATGCCCCTAAGTATTGCAACAATAATGTTGAATCTTTCAAGGGTATCGACTTTAATTATCAACCTGTGGATCATACAAACTTAAGATGGGTCAGTAGTGTATGTGCAGCAGGAACCATCTTCTTATTTTGTCAATTTTTATGCAGGTGGGAAATATTGGAATGAAGGTTAGATGCACGAGACTAATTTAAGTTGTTAACTAAACTATGCGAAAGGAAAATAGATTTACAAAAAATATTTGTAGAAAAGGAAATGGTACACACACCTATGCTACCTATAATGAATAAAAAACACACTTATTGGAAATAAAGAGCTATGTATCAAAACCCTAAATTGTAGAAAAATAATATTCCTAAAATAATTGACATCTATGGCCAACTTTGTGAGGTATCTATTCTTATAAGCTTCATCCAATCAATGTCCCAAAGGTGTTGTAATACCTCAAGGAGGTCAAACCAAGTGTTTATTTCGACGCTAAGTGAGAAAAAATAGGATTGATTATAAGCTGATATAGGAGTCTTTGTTTTTCTATGTGAGATAGTCCATCAAGCTTGTAAACCAGTTAGAATGTGAATCTAAGAAGAGGAAAAGCAGTGGAAATGCTAGGAAATTATACCATTCAACTAATCAAAGCTCAAGGAAACTTTATTCAAGTATAATCCTCATGAAACCAATTTATGTTTATTTCACGTAGTTGTAAAACTAGTTATAGAATAATGTATTGAACAACAAAATCTATAATAGAAAGAGAAATGGAATAGATAAAGACTTGAAATTGCATTAGTAAGTGCTACAATTTCTAGCAAATTGATAAATAAATTATAATGGAAAATTGTTTGAAGAACCTCCTACTTAACCATGCACAAAAACCATGAAAATATAACTTCCAGAATTTCTAATGTTATGAAATGAACAAATGAAAATCATAATACCAAAAGTTTTATAGGAGGGCTATGAAGCTCCTAGTGCAGACCGAACCCAAGGATGCTTAGAGTCGTTAAAGAAGAACTAAGATAAGAGTTGGAATAAAACATTGGTTCCATTAACCAAAAATCTATTCTTACATTACAAGAT
Organism: Pinus taeda; assembly: GCA_000404065.3. Lineage (NCBI taxonomy): Eukaryota > Viridiplantae > Streptophyta > Pinopsida > Pinales > Pinaceae > Pinus > Pinus taeda. The sequence goes on along the minus strand of APFE030423559.1, from coordinate 73,644 downwards.
TGTAGAACTTGCTTGAGAATACAAAAAGCCTAATCTTTCTTTCTACTTCTTCCTTTCTTCTCTTATCTCCTAATGGGCTAACTCGAGCCTCTTATTTGTACATAAAGTGGGGAACATCCTCCTTGAGAGGAGGGATACATTTCCCTCCAAAAATTCCTAAAAATTGGGATCCTATTCCTAGTCCACCTTGCAGTAATAAGAGGGGCATTAAATGCCTTGAGCCAACTAAATTTAGGTCTTCCTATTATGGGGAACAGGTCCCTAAAACCTCTATAGTGTTGGATCCCTTGGAATTTTCTCAACATCTCTATAAATCCTACATAATAAACATGTTTAGGCACATACAATATGAAAACCACATTGAAATATTCTAAGAACCCATTAAGATAGGAAAATATGTAGAAATTCCTTGTAGATTCAAACTGCTAATTGTAATTTACTAAAACAATAGACTTGACTCTACTCTACTCATCAACGGAAACAATAATTGATCAAGAAATCATGAAGCATACAAGAGAAAGAATTCAATCAACACATTACACAATGATTTCCCGGGGAAAGCCCCAACTAAAAACCCTTGCTATTTTTATATTTCATTAGTTAGAAAATATGAGAAGATTACAATGCTTTTCTCAAGCCTGAGAAACCTCTACACTATCTCTATCTGTCTCAATGCTTCCTAAACAAGCCTAGGCCAATACTTAACCAATTTTCTGCTTTCTCAAGTCCCTATTTCCTTGCATTGTTTCCTGGGGAATTATCCCCTATTAATTAGGGAAATTCCTCAATATGAATTCCATAATCGTCATAGATCTTCCTCTGACTACATGCACCACCTATGCAATTCAGATGATTATACAATTGATAGTACACTGCCCTTGAACTTTAATCTCAAATAGGTAACTCTAATATCTGACATGAATGAGGTAATTATGAGTGAATAATCAATTAACTAGTTGAATAAATGAAGCCACACCCCATTATCTGACCTACTACTAGTTCCTCCATCAGTTGGAACTAGTTTAACTAACTTTAACTTAGATAAACTTGGAACTAGTTTAACTGACTTTAACTCAATTAAACTGAATTAATTAATTACAACTCAAAATAAACTCAACCAAGTCTCCTATAAAGTAGGAGACACACTATATGACTCTAGTTAGACCCTCAACTCAAATTAACTGATCCAAATATGTCAAATTAACTTGGTTAACTCGTACAAGCTGTCTTGTGATGTCGAATTGAAATTTTATTACTGATTTAATTCAAGGACAAAATTAAATCAAGATTTTCTTGTTTCATTTTCAAAACTCCCTCTCACCAAGAAAGGGATTATCAAATACCCCAATCCTGCCTCTATGGAACTCTAATTTTCCTCTTGACAGTGCCTTAGTCAAGATGTTTGCATCTTGTTCCTCTGTGTGAATGTAGTCCAACAACATGATTCTCCTTTGCACACAATGTCGTAGATGATGATAATGGATGTCGATATGCTTGGACTGATCATGAAAAAATGGATTCTCAGAGAGTTTGATACAACTCTAATTGTCACAAAAATCATTGTAGGATCCATCTATTAACTAAATAACCCAGCATGGATCTTTCCCATCCAGATAACCTCGCAATCTGCTTGACTAGAAGCCATGTAATCTACTTCTGCTAAACTGAGTGTAACTGATCTTTGTTTCTTGCTGTACCAAGAAAATACTGTTGACCCAATACTAAAGTTTAGTCCTGATGTTCTCTTCCTTTCTGATGGATGCCCGACAAAATCTACATCTATGAAGCCTTGCAACTTCACTCCCTCTGTCCGTCTGTACCAAAGACCAAATTGAGTGATGCCTCTGAGGTATCTCAACACATGTTTAGATGCCTTCCAATAGAGTTTGGTTGGATTAAACATTGCTTAACTAAGTTGGTTAACTGCAAAACACATGTATGGTTGTGTGTTCACCAAGTACATAAGTGAACCCACAAGCTGCCTATAAATAGTAGCCTCCAGTACTTCACCTGAATTAGCATCTTCCTTCCTCCAATTTCCTTCTATAGGAGTCTCCATGGGTTTGCTACTCTCCATGTGGAACTTCTTCAATATCTCGTTGGCATACTTTCCCTGAGAGAAAAACATCTCCTCATCTCATTGCCATACTTCCATACCAAGGAAATAATGCATGAGCCCCAGGTCCTTCATCTCGAGTTCTCTCGCAAGATCCTCTTTGCAATATTTTAGCAGCTTCTCATCACCTGTTAGAATTAAATCATCGACATATAAGACTATAATGAATAATTTACCTTCAACCACAATATGGTAAATGTTTTCATCTGTTTCGCTTTTTGGTGAAGCCCAACCTAGTGAAATAGTCATCGATCCTAGTGTACCAAGCATGGGGTTCTTGTTTCAATCCATACAATGCTCACTTGAGTCTACACACATGTGACTCTCTGTTGAAGGTCTCAAATCCTTCTGGCTGCTTAATTTACACCTCTTCCTCAATCAATCCATTGAGGAATGTTGTCTTCACATCCATCTGATGTATCTTCCATCCCATTTGCACTGAAAGTGTTAGAATAGATTTGATTGAAGAGTACCTTGCTACTAGAGAAAATGTCTCCTCATAATCAATTCCCTCCACCTAAGAGAATCGTATGGCCACAAATCTAGCCTTTTGTTTCTCGACACTCCCATATGCTACTTGCTTTACCTTGTAAAGCCATATGAAACTCACCACCGACTTGCCTACTGGTCTTGGGACCACTTCCCAAACACTATTTCTGATAATGGATTCATACTCCTCTACCATGGCATCAACCCATACTGATTTCTTTATTAATTCCCCAAATAAGGATGGATCAATCTCTACACTATCACTCATCAAATCCATGTAGCCAATGTACCAATCTAGTGACCTCCTTTGCTTGCCTTGTGATGTGGGTGCTCCAACATCCTCTCTAGCTCATGCATCAAATTTTCAGCTTCTTCGATTTGCTTCCTTCCATCTCTATAAGTCTTTATATGACTGGGTGCTTCCACTCTCTTCTCCTTTGCATGTGGCTTCTCTTCTCCACATAATTTTGAGGTTCTCCCTTTGGAGATAAAATATCCTCATCTACATGTAACTAAAGCTCTCTCTCAAGGGAACATCTCATGTAATTCTCTTCATTGAACTTCACATCTCTACAAACCACTGTCATCATGTGGGATGACGGGTACACCCTATAGTTGTGAGGTGTATCAGTGTACCCCACAAATATACACAATTCAACTGTTGGTTCTAGATTTTTCCTGACATCCTTGGAAACATGAAAATAAACTAATGAACCAAAGATCTTGAAGTGTGCCACATATGGTTTCTTACCTGAAAAATATTCTTTTGGTGTACTCATCCCGTGAATCTGATAAGGACTCATGTTCTGTACATATACAATTGTGTTGCATGCTTCAGCCCATAAGTGCAATAGTAGGCCCTGATCATGTAACATCTCTCATTCAACTCCCACAATACTTTTGTTCTTCCTTTTAGCCACCCCATTCTTTTGTGGGTTATGGGGTGATATTAGCTCCCATCGAATTCCTTCTGATGTAAAAAAATCTTGAATTCATTTGACACATATTATCCATCATTATTGCTCATGAGGGCCTTCACTTTCCTACCAATATCTTTCTCAACAAGTGCTTTAAATTCACAAAATTTAGAGAAGGTCTAATATTTCTTCTACATGAAGAAAACCAACACTTACGTGAGAAATCATTTACAACTATCACATAATACCTGTGATTGGTTGTGGAGGCTATCGAGAATGATCCACACACATCTGAGTGAACTCTTTTAAGGATTGCTTGCATCAAATGTCCTTATCATGAAAGGAGGTTTCGTGTACTTCCCCAATGTACACCATTTTCATGTGTCTCTCTGCTCTAGTGCACCCTTGGGAAGTATTGTAGAAATATGCTACATGATATTCAAAGATCTATGGTGCAAGTGGCCCAATATTCTATGATATAATTCATCGATGTCTTAGCTTTGCACCTTCTCTTCCTTTGTTCTCAAAGAAACATAGTCTTCTACATCCAATTTATAGAGGTTCTTCACCCATACCTCGATTTTCTTCACTTGTCCTATGGCTATGTGATGAAGGAAAGCCTTTCCCTTGATGAATATCACATCATAGCCGCAGTCTTCCAACATAGGAACTGAAACCAAATTCTTCTTCAGATTTGGAACATACATGACATCTTTTAATGTGAGAGGAGAACCAAGCTCCCTCTGAAAAGTAATAGTACTGATGTTGGTCATGCTATAACTTCCATCATCTCCCATTTTGATGTGCATCTAGAGGTCCTTCTCATCCAAGTCACTGAAAAATTCTTTGTTGCTGGTCGTATGGAATGAGGCTTCACTATACGAATACCACACACTACCCATCACGGATGACACCATGCATGTTATGAGGGTGAAATCCAACTTGAACTAGTAAGAAATAACTTCACCTGCCACTCCTCCTTAGGGCTTCTTGTCAGCCTTCTTATGCATACACTTCATGGCGTAGTGTCCCAACTCATGAGAATGAAAACATTTAATCTTCGATAAGTTATTCTTCTTGCCACCCTCACTGGAATCTCCTTTGGATTCAAATTTCTTTCCTTCCTATTTCTTCTCCTTTAGAGTTAATGCACAATTCTCCTCATCCTCATTCTTGGATGAGACTCCATCTCTGGTGTTCCACCTAATCTCTTCTTGCATCAATTTGGACAACAAACACTCCCACTTTGGTAGCTTCTCCCTCTCATTTACCAAATCCTGGTAGTTGTGCCATCTCTTGGGAAGACCTAGAAGCACTAGGCTTACCAGATCATCTTTAGCAATTGTAACCCCAACACTCCCAAGCTCATCCCGACATTAGGTGAACTCGCACAAGTAATGTGGTATTGAGTCACCCTTCTCCATCTTGATTTTTTGAAGCTTGTCCTTTAACGTCATCTTCCTATTGTCACTATTTTTCTAAAATAGTTTCGTTAAGGCATTCCACATTGTATATGGAGTCTCCTTCCTATGGAGGTTCGAGAAAATATGATCTCGAACTCCTTCCAATAAGATCCTTCTTGCCTTGGATACATTATTATTCCACTCTGCCAAGTTCTGTAAATCTGCAACTACTGGTTTCAGAACATTTCTATCAATGTGTTCCTATAATCCATTATATTCCATGTCTGCTTCCATTCAGTCCTTCCAAGCAATTTAATTCGAGCTACCCTCAAGGGCATACTCAAGCCTGAGACCATAGAACACCATCCTAATATTGTTGCTAGCTCTAGAGAATAAATCTACAAAACTCGTTCTTCCTGCAAAGATAAACTCATGTTCTTCTCTTCTATAGTGATTTCAGCTCTGATACCATGTAGAAATTCCTTGTAGATTCAAACTGCCAATTTTAATTTACTAAATTAATAGACTTAAATCTACTCTACTTACCAGTGGAAACAATAATTGATTGACAAATCGTGAAGCATACAAGAGAAAGAATTTAATCAACACATTACACAATGATTTCCTAAGGAAACCCACAACTAAAAACCCTTGTTATTTGTATATTACACTAGTCATAAAATATGAGAAGATTACAATACTTTTCTCAAGCATGAGCAAGCTCTACACTATATCTACCTATCTCACTACTTTCTAGACAAGCCTAGGCCAATACTTAACCAATTTTTCTCTTTCCCAAGTCCCTATTTCATTGTGTTGTTTCCTTGGGAATTAGCCCCTATTAATTAGGGAAATTCCTCAATATGAATTGTGCAATCCTCATAGGCTTTCCTCTGACTACATGCACCACCTGTATAATTCAGATGATTATACAATTGATAGTAAACTTCCCTTGAACTCCAATCCCAGCTACGTAACTCTCATATCTAACATCAATTAGTTATTTATGGGTGAATCATCAGTTAACTGGTTGAACACATGAAGAAGCACCCCATTGTATGACCTCCTACTAGTTCCTCCATCAGGTGGAACTAGTTTAACTAACTTTAACTCAATTAAACTAAATTAATTAATTACAACTCAAAATAAACTCAATCAGGGCTCCTATAAAGTAGGAGATACTCTACATGACTCTAGTTATACCCATAACTCGAATTAACTAATCTAACTAAGTCAAATTAAATTAGTTAACTCATACAAGTTGTCTTGTGATGTGGAATTACAATTTTTTTCCTAATTTAATTCAAGGACAAAATTTAATCAAGATTTTCTTGTTGCATTTTCAACAAAATATATTATTATGTGCAAAAGGTGGGTTCAAACATAGTTTTATGTTCTTAGGAGTGGATTTACGAGCCTTATAATTTACCTATTTTTGAGGTCCATCATACCCCCTACTAGAATTGTTGTTCACCCTTGACCAACTTAATCTTCTTCTCTGTTTTTGTCTTATTCATTCATTTCCCCAATGACCTACTTGATGTCTTCGGATGAGTTGGTTGTGGTTACCCCTGTTGGGTAGAATCCTACACTCTTTTATATAGTTCCACTCTCATAACTCTTCTTCTTAGATTTGGTGTTCCTATAGTTGTAGTAGTAAAGATGGATTTAACATGAACCCTGTCCATTGAACTCGAAGCCTTTGGATGATTCTCTTATGAAAATGTGTCCTTGTTAGTGCTTCGTATAATTGATTGCGAGAGTCATAAGTCTTCCTTATCTTCATGCTATAAGACAACCCTTGCCACCTTCTTTGATAAGCATGTGAGATTTCTTCCCCCAATAGTCTAAAATTTTCCTCAAAATGTAGGCTAGCTTTTACTTGTCTCCTCTTCCATATATCTTTTATTTTAGGGTCATCTTAAAGGATAACATGGGATGTTATAAGTATGGAGGGGGGTGGATGCTCAAGTCTAATCCATTATGGTTCTTTCAGTTCCCCATCGAATGTTATTTTTACTTCATCTACCTGTTGTGCTGCACAACAACCCCCCATTTCATAAAATTTTTCTTTTTAACTATAATATGAAATGGGTCCCTTTTATAGATGTGTGAATAAAATTGGTATCAACTCATCCTTCATCAAAAAGTCCAAAAGAAACAATATATTATAAACCTTTTGAACAAATATAAATCAGTCTTATGAGATAAATATATAGTTCTTTATTATTGCGTTAAAGCAATCGCAAGATCGCATATCGCAACAACAAGGGATATATAATGCAAAGACCCATTGGTTTACCCCGATCCGAAAAGTGAATAACTATCGGTTATCGGAAAAGGAAAGCAAGTATAACAAAAGGCCCTCCCACTATTTCTCCGATGTGATATCGTTGTCGGCAATCGGGGAATGTAGCGCACCACACGTTAAAGACACCTTTAAAAACTCCCGATGCGATAAGGTGCATCGCCATCGGGGATTGGGGATTTTGCAATGACACAAATATTACTAATTGAGCATTTCTTCGATCCCGATCCGATAAAGCAAGGTGCAAGTTTCAAAATAGATTGAAAAGGCTTGCATGTATTATTTTAGATTATTATTAAAAGCCTTCCCATTCCCGATAGTGATTTACTTGTGATTATCCGCCAAAAAATCAAGCCACGCTTGAATGAATCATTCGGCGTATAAACGATATGATGGGTATTTAAAATGATTGACAAGTTAAAGTGACCAATTAATGAAGTAGTTATGCCGAGATCTCCCCTGAGATTGTATCTGCAGCAGTATTATTTTAATACTTCATTATTCGTTAATTGATATAACTCTTTCATATTGGCTCGCACCACCTATTCTCTATATTATGTTCATTTTATTCCCTGCGCAGAGCTCCGTCGAAGCAACAAATTCAAGTCAAATGGGGAAGAAATCCAAGAGATTTGCGGCAACATCAGCTCCCGCAGTAACAGGGCAATCTACTGTTGATCTAGGACCAAGCAAGAAGGGATTGATTTCAGACACTACTTGTCTTGGCCTCGGCAACACAAGCTGGAAAAGAATATTTAATCTAATTGAAGCTGAAGAGCCTGAAACGGTATCGGTGCAAGCTACTGCAGATTCAACTAGAAAGTTAGAGGCTTCCCTAAAGGACTTAGCCGACTAATATCTACACCGAATAGCAGCTCGAGAAAAAATTCTTCCGTATACAGATGTAGTGCGATGGGCAGTAGAGGAAATCCATGTTGTGAATAGAACATTCTGCACAGTCGACGAAAGAGTCTTTGGCTCGTTCCAACCTGATGATTTAAGAAAAATGTATCACTTGCCTGAACCACAAAAGAAATACAATAAAGCATTTCTGGAGAAGTTCACAAGTGAGAATGAAACTGAATCGATCCCAATTCAGGAATGGAGACAAAACCCTGCAAGGCACAAACATGAATCTTCAGGTAAGTACTCTGTAGATTCATTATGTTCTCCTTACTGTTACGCCGGGGCAATGATGTGTAGGATTTGGGGATTACATGATTCTGCAAAATTCACGATCGAAATGGTTCCTTTAATGGAAGCGGCGGTTAACAGTGAGATAATGGATTGGGGAAATATATTGTTAGATAAGTTAGCCACTGCTATTCTTGAGTTTAGAAATAAAACTCGCGTGACCGATCGGTCTATTCCTCCGTTTTATTTTAGTGCTTATATTTTAGATACTCTTTGTTTCAACTCCGAATTTCCTATACTAGGGTGGAGTTGGACTCCACAAGACCCCATGCCAATTCACATTTATCATCAAAAGCTGTGGAAAGCACACTATAAGGACCACCTGTATCAAATTTGTAATGGTTTTATGTTGCCTATTTACCGTGCCATTTTTGACAAGCCTGCCCCGAAGATTTGTCCACAAGCAGAGATTGACCTAACTGCTCTAGGAAACTTGTTTGGGGAGGATAAATTCACATACATAAGGGTTTTTGGTAGCATTGCCAGGCCTCATATCCTTCCTCTGTACATACCCGACAAGTTGTTGGCCCGAGAATTAGCCTATCAAATTACGTCCACGGGAACATCCAAGACTCTGAGGATTTCAAAAAAGTAGGCTTGGCCTACTTTTCCTCTGAGATGCGGTGTTTATACTTTGCACAACTACAAGCATGCAGAGAAGGAAGCAGAGAAAATAAACATGCTAAATCTTGCTACCATTCCTAATAGGTGATTTGACCCAAGGAAAGTCGTCTACAATGTGCTTGAACAAGCCAAACTCACAAGGTTTGATCATAAGGAAGATGATTTTGATGACTTATTTTATTCAGCAGAGTCATTATTCCAGGTCCAAGCACTGGCTAAAATGAGATATAACGATGAAGGGCTAGTATAATTCAATAAACTCAGAGAATAGAGGTTGCAAACTCTACCTCTGGATTTATTAGCTACTGCTCCGACAACACAATCAAGCGAGCCTGAACAACAACTCATTGAAAAACGTCCTGCTACATCAAAGATTCTTGAGAAAGAGCTGGAGAAAGAGCATGAGGAAACACAGAAAAAGGAGCAGGATAAGGGTAGTGAAAATGTCAATGTGGATACCCAGATTGATCCGAAAATACTCCAAGAATGGCAGCAATTTGACTCCATTATAAGCAATCTGGAAGGTCCAAAAGGTGTTGATACACCCAAAGCAACAGATACACAGGATACAGTGTCAGCAAAGGTTCTGAGTCAAGGAACCAGTGGCCTACCCCCTAGCACGGATTTAGAAATAATTTCAAAAGATCCCTCTGATCAAATCATTTTGCACGTGGAGGACATACCTCCATTAGATGTCTTTTACAGTCCAAAACACAGGGTTGTAGTGAAAAGACAACGGAAAAGGAGAAGACTTGATCAACCTTCCCTGTTTCCAGAGCAAACAGAGACAACTAATGTAGTTTCGAAAGAAGAGTTTGACCCTTCCAATGACCTAACGAAGCTTTCTTAGTATGATGGAGCTTATTCAGCAGCCACTATGGACAAGGCATCGGAAGTGAGTAATCTGCTTAAAGAAAAAGACCAAGCAATTGTTTTATTGCAAACACATTTGTCTGAAGCACAACAGAAAGTTGAATAGTTGGAACAACAATCAAGACATCAACAATTAAACAATCAATTGAATAAGCAGTTGCCTGAAGAAAAACAGAGAATAGACTCAAGCGCAATACAAAAGCAGAAAGAATTATCAGAAGCATTAGCAAAGTTAAAGACGATGAATGAACTAATGGCGAAAATGAAAGATGAGCAAATCGCTCAGCTATCACTTCAAATAGAGAAGTTCAAGAGTCTTCCACAACCTGCCGATTTCAGAACATAAGCGCTACAAATTAACAAGGCGTTCGTGACACAGTTAAGAATGTTATGTCATAATATTTCTCAGTGTGAGCCCCTTTGTGATATAACGGAATCAATAGTTGACAAATCAGTTGATGCTAGATAGGATTTGGAGCAGGCCGATGAGACCCTGACAAATTTTCTTGCTTGGAAAGACACCAATGAGGGACAAGCAGCAAATCTACCCAAAATCCTAGAATCGCACAAGGAGATCCTATTCATAGAATGACAGTCACAGCCGATGAAGGCAAAGAGAGAAGTTTCCAGATGTAGATTATCTACAAGTAACTTAATTGAGTTAATCAATAACACTCTCTATCTGTCTAATATGATTTCACAATGTACCCCACGTAAATTGCTGTCAGCTAAGACATTGGAGCAAGCATGCAATAAGGAGTTGGAGATGAATGGAAGGTTAATCGTAGGCATCCAAAGTTTAACTTGGGACACCTATTGGTTGTTCTTAGTAAAACCATACAGTCAGAGGGCCGCCCTCAAGTGTCTAAATGATGCGACCGGTTGTATCATCCCCGAAATACATGATGCCACATACTCAGCTCAGCTCCATTCTCATCTCAGCCGCCCTCCAGAATTGGAACCGATGCTTGCAATCTGACAACTCAGATCAAAGGGAGAACAACCAAAGTGATGAATCATGTTGCCGACTACCAACAAACCTGTTGTGGAGAAGATATTCAAGATCTAGTTGTACCAATTAAATAGCATTTTATTTTTGTAGTTAGTTAGTTTAATTAGTATTTATAGACCCTTTCATGAATTTAGAAAGGGTCCTCAGTTTTTGTATAAGACTCAAACCTGGAAATTGCACTATTGTGCTTCCTGTATATTTTTAAAAAGACTGGGCCATTATTCCAAATTCTAATGAAGAAGCTTTTATGGGATGTGCACTATTGCCTTGATATGAAAGTATCTCTGAGCTGGAAAAAGGAATTCAAATTGCGATTGATATCAGGAATGATTTACAGCACATATGGTACTACTATCTATGATCTAGTTTCATTCTTTTATGTGAATCGTTATTTGATTACTCTTGCTATCATTGAATATATGTATGTGTTTTCAACAACACTCCTTATATTTTTCACTATTGGATGTTTAAGGGATGTTATTCTTTTAGTCATATATGTATCAGTGATATATAAAGGATAAGTGTAACAATGTTTTATTGATTACTTTGTTCAACTATTTGAACAAAGGAATTGTTATATGAATGAATGTCTTTGTTTATCAAATAGAGTCATCTATATGCTTATTTGTGAATAGAGATTATCAAACGTTGCACTTAGAAATAGAAATTTCCCGGGATAGGATAATTATTCATATTTTTACTTTTAGATTAAATCATTCATCCATTACCATTTTATTAGAAAACCACTCATTTATCCATCCCTTTTTTATTCATCATTTGGAAACTGGTCCCATTATTTCCAGTCGGAGCCACATGTTATGCAAAAAATTAGTTAATTTTAGGTTATTATTTAATTTTAATTTTAATTAGACGAAAGGGCACGATCATAAGATCATGCCCTTTCCCAAAGGGTGCCCATGGTAGTATATAAGCTAGGCAATCCATTGTAAACAATTATCATCTATCTATTCATCATTTTTAATAAGATATTTTATTCATATATATTCTGCGTATTAAAATTTTCGCTTCATTTGGTATCAGAGCCACGTTTGGCTAATCACCAGGGCTTTGGCTAACAACCTATCATCAACCTTGTTGCTGTCATAATTGAAGCGTTTCACTATATATTGGGAGATTCTCCATTTTTTAGGTCCTTGGCCATTTGCTACTAATTAAAAAAAAATAATAATAAAGAATAAAGAAAAAGGGTATATATAAAAAAAAAAAAAAAGAGGAAAGGAAATAATATATTCTGAACAAACAAAAAA
>APFE030423559.1:0-61420 GCA_000404065.3 Pinus taeda | reverse complement strand
AAGGATAAGTGTAACAATGTTTTATTGATTACTTTGTTCAACTATTTGAACAAAGTAATTATTATATGAATGAATGTCTTTGTTTATCAAATAGAGTCATCTATATTCTTATTTGTGAATAGAGATTATCAAACGTTACACTTAGAAATACAAATTTCCCGGGATAGGATAGTTATTCATATTTTTACTTTTTAGATTAAATCATTCATCCATTACCATTTTATTAGAAAACTACTCATTTATCCATCCCCTTTTATTCATCATTGGGAAACTGGTCCCATTATCTCTAGTCGGAGCCACCACACCAAACGGAAAAGGAGCTGCATTAAGGTCTGGACTGAGTGGTTTTCCCCGATGTTGTTGCAGCGATTTTCGAGGCATCAACATTTTTGGCGCTAGAAGGAGAGCATGAACTATGAATGGCGAGTAAATCAAAACCTATAGACCATTCTGAGAGTAAATCTCCCTCCACCTCACCTCGGACCTCCCGTTTTCATTTTGGAACACCAGTATTTAAACGAGAAGAAGAGGCATCAACTACCACTGCTCAATCCCATCATACTCCAGAACGATTAAGTCCTGAATCTCCTGAAGTTCAATCTCTCATCCAGAAACTTCAAGGCTTTTCGATATCACCACAGAAATCTGAAGTATCTCAAGGCAGTGAGACTTCACAATTCAATCTACCTCACCCTCTCACCAAACTTCAAAGCGGAAAGCTCGGTATTGAACCTAATGAGTTGCCTTTACCAAAAAGGAAAAAGGCTAAAAAGAACAATGAAGGATCTGACAGTGAGACCTTTTCTTCATCATCCTCCATTTCATCTTCTCTAGTGTGAAGTCAAACATCCACCCCCCCATTACATATTGTTGTTCAGCAAGGATCACCAACTTCAACATCCCAACCTATTCAATCTTCAATACCAACTCCTCCCCAAACACCTGGAATTTCATCGGCAATTGTTTTTAGTTCTAAGATGGCTTAGAATCCATGGAATAGTCCTGGTGCGGTCACTATTCCTGCACCATTACATCCATTACCTGATTATCCTGAGAAATGGTTGCCGAAATTTAATCCAGATGTTGGAACATTAGCCGAAGAACATATTAATAATTTCATGTTATCAGTTAATCTAAAAGGAGTAACAGAAGAAGATGTTGTCGTTAGGCTTTTCCCTTATACTTTACAAGGATCAGCTGGGTCCTAGTATTTTTCCCTACCCTCTAGATCCATTACCAGATGGAACATCTTTCAAGAGCAATTTCTCACTAAGTATGGCCATGATAGATCTTTAGCGACATTAATTAATGATCTTTTGAATCTTAGGATAGAATATAGAGAACCTATCAAGGAGTTCAACTCCCGATTCAATAAACTCTCGAATAAGATTCTGACTGACTCCAAGCCAAGTGAGAAAATTAGAAGCGAGTGGTATACAACAACCCTACCTTCAAATATAGCTATTTTTGTAGATAGAGCTGCAAAACCAACTTTAGCTGAAAACATGAAAGAAGCGCTTATTGTAGAGAAACACATTATTGCTTTATAAAAGAAAGCTGCTCTTGAAGATATAAAATCCAAAAAAGTTTCTTTTGAAGATGATTCAAAGAATAAAACCCATAAAGATCCATATGATATGGAGGGTCTACAGAAGGTCCTCAACACAATGTCAAATGAAATGGTTGAAATCAAAAAACAAGTAGCAGAAACTTCAACAAAGAAGCCATTTAGAAATTTTAAGAAACCTGAGTCAAAACCACCAAATGTTATATCTAATGCAGACTCAGATCTTGAAGAGGAAGAAGAAGATGAAACAATTTTACCATCCAACGAACCCGAAGAAGAGGAGGTTGTCGAATGCCATGGAATGTGGGGCTTTATTTTACCCAACTCCAATACAGAAAATGAACAAGAATCTTTCCCTGTGACTACCAGGAGTAAAGGTACTCCTAAACCTGTTCAGTCAATTTCAAAGAAAAGGAGTGCAGGTACCACTACTACAAAAGAAAAGGTGCCCACAAAGAAATCAGTGGAAACAACACCCCAAAATCAACCATCATCCCCAAATATACCTTCAACATCTAAGACGTTGGTAGTATCGGATTCAATGGATTACAATATTATTGATGATATGAAGAAGACAAAGGCAAACATTACTATGTTTGAACTTAGCAAACTCAAACATCAACAGAAATTACTTCTTAAGGAACTAAATGCAGTACCTTCTTCACCTCTTCCTAGTGCTGTGATCTCTAAAGCTGCAAATGATTCAGGTCAACCGCCTTCTAGTAGAATTGAAGCTACTGATACAATTTTAATCGAAGATAGATCAAATTCCCATACTCCCCCTTTCCTCTTGACCTATGAGATCTATAATCGAAATCTACACAACTGTTTGATTGACTCAGGGGCATCCTCTAAGATAATGCCAGCTTTAGTTTGTTCCAAACTAAACATTGAACCCCAAAAGTCTGCAATTCATATTGTACAGTTGGATAGAACCAAGGTTCAGGTTTTAGGGGAAATTAACTCTGTAACTATCAGGTTATCAGCTGATCCATGAGTGGTTCAGAGAATTGATATTTTAATTACCGATATACCTGAATTTTAGGGTTTAATCTTAAGTAGGGATTGGTCTGAGAAACTCCACGGTTATATTTCTACCGATTGGTCCCATATGTGGCTACCCTATAAAGGAAAGCCAAATCAAATCAAAATCAATTGGGAGAAACATATGACCCATACTGTCACTAAATTCGAACAGGAGAATCAACCAATAGAATTTAATAATAATATTTTGGGGAATTACTCTTCCGAATCATTCTTTGGCAATTTCACTGCCCAACCATCTCCTTTCTCAGTGAATAATTTCACATCCAAAATTGAAAATTTTTCACAAACTGATAGATCAAGATGTGTCAATATTGCTGAGAAAACTGTAATTAAAATTGTTGATAATTCTTTATTTTGGTCTCTATACTTTGATGGGTCTAAATGCAGTGAAGGTGCAGGAGCAGGGTGTATTTTAGTTAGCCTTGAAGGAGAAAAAACTATGTTATCATGTAGATTGGAATTTGAATGCACAAATAATACAGCTGAGTATGAGGCCTTAGTTCAAGGACTATATAAAGCTATTGGTCTTAAAGTTCAATATTTGAGAGTGTTTGGTGATTCAGAAATTGTCATAAAACAAGCTAGAAATACAATTCACTGTCTTTCTAGTCATCTCAAACACTATCAATCTTTGGTGCAGGAACTCATATCTCAATTTTCAGCATTCAATATTTCTCTTATTCCTAGATCCCAGAATGCAGAAGCAAACCTGCTAGCTAATGTTTCTTCTAAACTCCTACCTTCCGAAGATTACAACCCAAACAGATTTTCAGTAGAGTTAATTTTTAGACCATCAATTCCGGACAATGTCACCAATTAGCGAGTGTTCAATCATGATGAAGACATTTTAAATTTCTTGACTTCCGACAAGTCCTATGATCATCAAATCATTGATGAAAGTGATCATGACCTTCAAATGAAGGAAAAGAAAGAAGAAAACTCAATACCAAAACTAGTGGTTAAGCTTGAAGATCTCTATGATATTAAAGACAGGTTTAAACAGGTGACCAATTCAAAGCTCCAAAGTTCCACTTTAAGATTTGAATTGATAAACCTAGGTACTGAGAAAAACCCTCAAAACATCAATTTGGGATTAGGACTTTCTTTGGAAGAAAGAACAACATTCATTAGGTTATTACGAAAAAATAAATATGTCTTCGCTTGGAAATATGATGATTTAAAAACATACGATGCATCGATCATTCATCATACTATTCCAATGCTTTCTGAACAAAAACCAGTCCAACAGAAGTTAAAGAAAATCCATCCTAACTTAGAGAGTCAAATAAAATCTGAACTAAATAAACTCTTGAAAGCTAAGATCATTTTTCTTGTCCAATATTCAAACTGGGTCTCCAATATGGTGCCTGTTAGAAAGAAAAATGGCGACATCAAGATTTGCATAGATTTCAGAAATCTTAATAAAGCAAGACAAAAAGATAACTTCCCATTACTTACCATGGAGCATATACTCCATTCAATAGCTGGTTCTGAGTTAATGTCCTTTTTAGATGGTTTTTCAGGATATAACCAGATTTTGGTCCATCCTGATGACAGGCTTAAAACTACCTTCAGAACTAAATGGGGAACTTATGCTTACCAAAAAATTCCTTTTATAGTTATCAATGCAGGAGCTACATTCCAAACAGCAATGGATATAGCATTCAAAGGATTGATCAATAAAATGGTAGTTGTCTATTTAGATGATATTACTGTATTTTCCAAGAAAAGGTCTAATCATTTACATGATTTAAATCAAATCTTTGAACGCTACAGAAGGTATGGTATCTCGCTCAATCCAAAAAATTCCTTTTTAGCTCTTAATAAAGGAAAGCTCTTGGGCTTCATTGTTTCCAAAGATGGTATTTATATTGATCCAGATAGAATTAAAGAGATTTCTGATATTCCATTCCCTCATAACAAAAAATCCATGCAGTCATTTTTGGGTCAAATTAACTTTGTTAAAAGATTCGTTCCAGACTTCTCCCAGATTAATTTATCATTGCAAACAATGATTAAGAAAAATTCAGTGTTTAGATGGGGATTTGCACAAAAAGAGGCATTTGATTCTATCAAACAATCAATAATTAATGCCCCTGCTTTAAGAACTCCCAATTTTTCAAATCATTTCATACTGTATACTCTCGCATCCACCTCGTCTTATGCAGCAGTGCTGACTCAGATTAATGATCAAAACTTGGAGGCACCAATTTCATTTTATAGTTCGAATCTTCAAGGTGCTGAACTTAATTATTTAGAAGTTGAAAAGAAAGCCTTTGCTGTGTACAAAGCTGTCAAACACTATAGACCCTTCCTTTTAAAAGCTCGCACAAAAGTTATAGTTCTTTTTTCAGCAGTAAGACAATTATTAATTCAAGGGAATTAGGAGAAAAAGGGAAAATTGGGTCACAACATTACAAAAATATGACTTGGAAATCAAGCCAGCGAAGATTGTCAGAGGCCAAGGTTTTTGCAGGTTATTAGCAGGAGCATCCAATATTCAAGAATCAGAAGGTACAGAACACACTGAAGAAATCAATCAAATAAGTATCACTGATCCTGAATCACAATATGCAGATTTAATTTTCTATTTAAAAAATGGATACGCACCTTCTAATCTTTCCTATAAAAATAAACGTGCCATTAGATTAAAAGCTAAAAAATTCATAATTGTAGATGATGTACTTTTTAGGCGGAATTATGATTCAATTTTATTAAGATGCCTAGAAAAACCTGAAGTGCAAAAAGTTTCGCAGGAGCTACATGACAGACTAGCAGGAGGACATTTTGGAGCTGATACAATAGCCCACAAAATCATTCATGCTGGATATTATTGGCCCACCCTATTCAGAGATACTCACGAATACGTAAGGAAATGCCAAAGTTGCCAAATATCTAGTGGCAGACAAAGAAAACCAGCTTTCCCTTTGCAACCAGTCAATATTGAACAGCCTTTCGAGCAATGGGGATTGGATATGATTGGGGAAATCACTCCACAGTCATCCAAACAACATAAGTATATCCTTACTGCTACTGATTACTTTACTAAGTGGGCTGAAGCAATTCCCCTGAAGACAACAAACTCTGAAGTAATTATAAAGTTTATAGATCAATTCATTATTACCAGGTTTGGTGTCCCAAACACTCTTGTTTTCGATAATGCATCTTATTTCTCTGGAAATTCTATGTTTGAGTTCGCTATCAAAAGAGGGTTTAAATTGAAATATTCTGTGAATTACCATCCTCAAGGTAATGGTTTAGCAGAATCCACCAATAAAAATCTCGTCAAAATCATTAAGCGAACTATTGAGCAGAATCATAAAAACTGGCATAAATCCTTGATATTTGCACTATGGGCTGACAGAATAACACAGAAGGCTTCCATAGGTACTTCTCCATTTAATCTGGTATATGGGAAGGAAGCAGTCCTACCAACCAATTTATTGCTTCCATCTCTAGCCCTAGTGCAGTTTATTGAAGAAAGTCCCCCATCTTCTATTGAACTAAGACATGATCAAATCTTAAAATTAGAAGAAGAAAGGGAAAAGGCCAAAATTATACATGCAAAACATTAGCAAATTATCAAGTCATCTTTTGATTCAAATTCATCCAATTCAAAACAATTACAAGTTGGTGATCTAGTTCTGAAATGGGACAAAGCCCATGAAGATAAAGGAAAACACACTAAGTTCCAGAAAATGTGGCTTAGACCATTTCAAATCAACGAGAAGGTAGGCCATTCTACTTTCATATTGCAAGATCTATCAGGTAAGAGAGATTCTCTTCCTGTTAATGGCCTTATCTTGAAAAAATTCTTCAATTGAGGAGGTAACCCCTTCTCCTTTTGTAAATATTCAATTTTCAGCAAAATTTGTGTTCATAGTTATCAATATAAAAACAGAAGCTTATTCAATCTTAGCATCTTCAACTCTTACCCTGTCATCCATGCTATCTTAAGGAGAAAATTGTCCATTCCATTCATCAAAGTTTATGATTACTCAGAGTGTAATTCTAAAATATATTTGATATAAAAGATAAGGGGTCTTATTACAAGACTGCTTACCATGATCATTGAGGAATAGTTTAACTGGCATTACCAATACTGCATACCAAAACAGGGTAATTGCTTATAATTATAAGACAAGGGGTCTCATCACGAGCCAACTTGTTCAGTTAAATTACAACCAGTGAATGGCATTGTCAAATAGCTAGCCACCAAACTAGGAAAATGGATTTTTATCTTGCAAAATAATGAAAAAGAAAAGAAATACAAAATATGAAGGCATATTTTTTGATTCATTCTTTTAATTATACTCTGAAATGGATGGGATAATGGATGATTAAATGGCTAAAAGGTATCCCTGTCAAGACTATAAACATTTGCTGGCAGTAGAGGCTCTACCTATGAAAAAGGAGTCATTATAAAGCTAAGTTGGAAAGGTTCTTTGTTTTATGATTATCAACCAATAAAGGCTAATTTAAAACTTAGAATGTATTTAATTTTAACAAGAGAAGAAACTACCAAAAATAGCTATTATTAGATTTAGAATTTATGTATACTTAGTTATATTAGTATTCTCTTGTTAGATAAGATTTCTATATAAAGAAAGTTTAAGTATTTCAACATTTTTCAGAGATAACTATTTCTCCCAGTGAATTGCCAATTGTTGTGTTGTACAACAACCCCCCATTTCATAATTTTTTTTTTTTAAACTATAATATGAAATGGGTCCCTTTTATAGCTGTGTGAATAAAATTGGTATCAACTCATCCTTCATCAAAAAGTACAAAAGAAATAATATATTATAAACCTTTTGAACAAATATAAATCGGTCTTATGAAATAAATATATAATTCTTTATTATTGCGATAAAGCAATCGCAAGATCACATATCGCAACAACAAGGGATACATAACGAAAAGACCCATTGGTTTACCTTGATCTGAAAAGTGAATAACTATCGATTATTGGGAAAGGCAATCAAGTATAACAAAAGGCCCTCCCACTATTTCTCTGATGTGATATCGCTGTCAGCAATCGAAGAATGTAGTGCAGCACACATTAAAGACACCTTTAAAAACTCCTGATGCGATAAGGTGTATCGCCATCGGGGATCGGGGATTTTGCAATGACACAAATATTACTACTTAAGCATTTCTCCGATTGCGATCTGATAAAGCAAGACGCAAGTTTGAAAATAGATTGAAAAGGCTTGCATGTATTATTTTAGATTATTATTAAAAGCCTTCCCGTTCCCGATAGTGATTTACTTGTGATTATCTGCCAAAAACTCAAGCCACGCTTGAATGAATCATTCGGCGTATAAACGATATGATGGGTATTTAAAATGATTGACAGGTTAAAGTGGCCAATTAATGAAGCAGTTATGCCAAGATCTCCCCTGAGATTGTATTTGCGGCAGTATTATTTTAATCCTTCATTATTCGTTAATTGATATAACTCTTTCATATTGGCTCGCACCACCTATTCTCTGTATTACGTTCATTTTATTCCCTGTGCATAGCTTCACCGAATTAACAAATACAAGTCAAATGGAGAAGAAATCCAAGAGATTTGCGGCAGCATCAGCTCCCGCAGTAACAGGGCAATCTACCACTGATCCAGGACCAAGCAAGAAGGGATTGATTTCAGACACTACTTGTCTTGGCCTCAGCAACACAAGCTGGCAAAGCATATATAATCTAATTGAAGTTGAAGAGCCTGAAACGGTATCGGTGCAAACTACTGCAGATTCAACTAGAAAGTTAGAGGCTTCCCTGAAGGACTTAGCCGACTCATATCTACACTGAATAGCAGCTCGAGAAAAAATTCTTTTGTATACAGATGTAGTGCGATGGGTAGTAGAGAAAATCCCTGTTATGAATAGAACATTCTGTACAGTCGGCGGAAGAGTCTTCGGCTCGTTCCAACTTGACGATTTAAGAAAAATGTATCACTTGCCTGAACCATAAAAGAAATACAATAAAGCATTTCTGGAGAAGTTCACAAGTGAGAATGAAATTGAATCGGCCCCAATTCGGGAATGGAGACAAAACCCCACAAGGCACAAACATGAATCTTCAGGTAAGTACTCTGTAGATTCATTATGTTCTCCTTACTGTTACGCTGGGGAAATGATGTGTAGGATTTGGGGATTACATGATTCTGCAAAATTCACGATCGAATGGTTCCTTTAATGGAAGCGACAGTTAACAGTGAGATAATGGATTGGGGAAATATATTGTCAGATAAGTTAGCCACTGCTATTCTTGAGTTTAGAAATAAAACTCACATGACCGATAGGTCTATTCCTCCATTTTATTTTAGTGCTTATATTTTAGATACTCTTTATTTCAACTCTAAATTTCCTGTACTGGGGTGGAGATGGACTCCACAAGACCCCATGCCAATTCACATTTATCACCAAAAGCTGTGGAAAGCACACTATAAGGACCACCTGTATCAAATTTGTAATGGTTTTATGTTGCCTATTTACCGTGCCATTTTTGACAAGCCTGCCCCGAATATTTCTCCACAAGCAGAGATTGACCTAACCGCTCTAGGAAACTAGTTTGAGGAGGATAAATTCACATACATAAGGGTTTTTGGTAGCCTCGCCAGGCCTCATGTCCTTCCTCTGTACATACCCGACAAGCTGTTGGCCCGAGAATTAGCCTATCAAATTACGTCCGCAGGAACATCCAAGACTCTGAGGATTTCAAAAAAACAAGCTTGGCCTACTTTTTCTCTGAGATGCGGTGTTTATACTTTGCACGAATACAAGCATGCGGAGAAGGAAACATAGAAAATAAACATGCTAAATCTTGCTACCATTCCTAATAGGCGATTTGACCCAAGGAAAGTCGTCTACAATGTGCTTGAACATGCCAAACTCACAAGGTTTGATCATAAGGAAGATGATTTTGATGACTTATTTTGTTCGGAAAATTCATTATTCCAGATCCAAGCACTGGATAAAATGAGATATAATGATGAAGGGCTAGTAGAATTCAATAAACTCAGAGAACAGAGGTTGCAAACTCTGCCTCTGGATTTCTTAGCTACTGCCCTGACAACACAATCAAGCGAGCCTGAACAACGACTCATCAACAAACCTCCTGCTGCATCAAAGATTCTTGAGAAAGAGCAGGATAAAGTACAGGAGAAAGTGCAGGAGAAAGAGCACGAGGAAAAGCAGAAAAAGGAGCAGGATAAGGGCAGCGAAAATGTCAATGTGGATACCTAGATTGATCCGAAACTACTCCAAGAATGGCAGCAAGTTGACTCCATTATAAGCAATCTGGAAGGTCCAAAAGGTGCCGATACACCCAAAGCAACAGATACACAAGATACAGCGTCAACAAAGGTTTCGAATGAAGGAACCAGCGGCCTACTCCCTAGCACGGATTTAGAAATAATTCCAAAAGATCCCTCTGATCAAATCATTTTGTAGGTGGAGGACATACCTCCATTAGATGTCTTTGACAGTCCAAAACACAGGGTTGTAGTGAAAAGACAACGAAAAAGGAGAAGACTTGATCAACCTTCCCTGTTTCCAGAGCAAACAAAGACAACTAATGTAATTTCGAAAGAATATTTTGACCCTTCCAATGACCTAACAAAGCTTTCTTAGTATGCTGGAGCTTATTGGGAAACCACTATGGACAAGGCATCAGAAGTGAGTAATCTGCTTAAAGAAAAAGACCAAGTAATTGTTTTATTGCAAACATAGCTGTCTGAAGCACAACAGAAAGTTGAACAATTGGAACAACAATTATCAACACAACAACAATTAAACAATCAATTGAATAAGCAGTTGCTTGAAGAAAAATAGAGAATAGACTCAAGCGCAATACAAAAGCAGAAAGAATTATCAGAAGCATTGGCAAAGTTAAAGACGATGAATGAACTAATGGCAAAAACGAAAGATGAGCAAATTGCTCAGCTATCACTTCAAATAGAGAAGTTCAAGAGTCTTCCACAACCTGCCGATTTCATAACAGAAGCGCTACAAATTAACAAGGCATTGGTGACACAGTTAAGACTGCTATGTCATAATATTTCTCAAGTTGAGCCCCTTTGTGATACAACGACATCAATAGTTGACAAATCAGTTGATGCTAGACAGGATTTGGAGCAGGCCGACGAGACCCTGACAAATTTTCTTGCTTGGCAAGACACAAATGAGGGACAGGCAGCAAATCTACCCAAAATCGTAGAATCACACAAGGAGATCCTATTCTTAGAATGGCAGTCACAGCTGATGAAGGCAGAGAGAGAAGTTTCCAGATGTAGATTATCTACAAGTAACTTAATTGAGTTAATCAATAACACTGTCTATCTGTCTAATATGATTTCACAATGTACCCCAGGTAAATTGTTGTCAGCTAAGACATTGGAGCAAGCATGCAATCAGGAGTTGGAGAAGAATGAAAGGTTAATCGCAGGCATCCAAAGTTTAACTTGGGACACCTGTTGGTTGTTCTTAGTAAAACCATACAGTCAGAGGGCCACCCTCAAGTGTCTAATCGATGCAATCGGTTGTATCATCCCCGAAATACATGATGCCACATACTCAGCTCAGCTCCATTATCGTCTCAGCCACCCTCCATAATTGGAACCGATGCTTGCAATCCGCCAACTCAGATCAAAGGGAGAACAACCAAAGTGATGAATCATGCTGCCGACTACCAACAAACCTACTGTGGAGAAGATATTCAAGATCTAGTTGTACCAATTAAATAGCATTTTATTTTTGTACATAGTTAGTTTAATTAGTATTTATAGTCCCTTTCATGCATTTAGAAAGGGTCCTCAGTTTTTGTATAAGACTCAAACCTGGAAGTTGCACTATTGTGCTTCCGGTATATTTTTAAAAAGACTCGGCCATTATTCCAAATTCTAATGAAGAAGCTTTTATGGAATGTGCACTATTGCCTTGATATGAAAGTATCTCTGAGTTGGAAAAAGGAATTCGAATTCCGATTGATATCGGGAATGATTTACAGCACATATGGTACTACTATCTATGATCTAGTTTCATTCTTTTATGTGAATCTTTATTTGATTACTCTTGCTATCATTGAATATATGTATGTGTTTTCAGCAGCACTCCCTATATTTTTCACTATTGGATGTTTATGGGATGTTATTCTTTTAGTCATATATGTATCAGTGATATATAAAGGATAAGTTTAACAATGTTTTATTGATTACTTTGTTCAACTATTTGAACAAAGTAATTATTATATGAATGAATGTCTTTGTTTATCAAATAGAGTCATCTATATGCTTATTTGTGAATAGAGATTATCAAATGTTACACTTAGAAATAGAAATTTCCCGGGACAGGATAGTTATTCATATTTTTATTTTTTAGATTAAATCATTCATCCATTACCATTTTATTAGAAAACCACTCATTTATCCATCCCCTTTTATTCATCATTGGGAAACTGGTCCCATTATTTCTAGTCGGAGCCACCAAACCAAATGGAAAAGGAGTTGCATTAAGGTTCGGACCGGGTGGTTTTCCCTGATGTTGTTGCAGCGATTTTCGAGGCATCAACACTACCCTAATTTCTTCATGTCTTAGCCAACATGCTACTTCTAGTACTTGTGTGTCCCCTAGGTATGGATTGAGATCCCATATGGACATGTAAATGAGTATGAGGTTATGAATGTAGAACCCAACAATCTTAGCCTTGTCTTCCATGCTACATCCTAGGAAAAATAATATGGAATTTTTAGTTTATTGCATTTAAATTGCTCCTCTTTGTGCTATTTGGTTAACCTAGAACCTACATCATTGTTCCTTCAAGAAAATTAAATAATCCCTTAAAGGTTGTTGAGAGATGAAAACTTCCAATGAGAGGTTTTCCATAGTTCCAAAGGATGTCTCCATTGTTATAATCTGAGCATCCTTTTCCTTCAACAACTCTTGTTCGTATTGCAATTTATTCCTTAGTTATTGGTTTTCTTTTTTGGGGTGATATCTTCTATTATCTTCATTTATTATTAATACTGTAATTTCCTCCCTCATCTTATTTACTTCATTTCCATTTGGGAAATGTTAGTCACTCCTTTATCCTATGTTATCCTCTTCCATATATGCATTCGACCTTGGACTTTTATGCTTCAATCATCAAATTGTGCACTAGATGTGTAGGGAGCACTCTCCCTAAGGTCCCTTCAGTATGGAGGTCATCCCTCAATGGCCAAGAGAAGAAGGAAGGTGTCTTCCTTAGGACATATTGTTTTGCAACCTTCTCTATCTCTTGTAGCATTATAGATTGTTCATATAGTTATATAGAATACTCTTGTAGCTAGACAATTTGTTCATGTAGCCAAATCAAATGCCCTATTATGTTAGGAATTTAGCATCCTACCTTGTTGTGGCTTTGTTTATTGTGCATATGGATATGATAGTCCTTGCATCTCCTCCTTCTATAGCTATTTCCATTTTGGACTAGGTTTTCCTTCAATTGTGATGGGAGCAACAATGGGTCATTTAGGTTTCCCACTGAATCTGATTTTGGTACTCTATATTCTCATGTAAACAATTTGTTGTGCAACCCTACTCATATTTGGATTTGTAGGGGTACTTTGGCCTACCAAGGTAGTTGCAATTTATTTTTCTTCTTCTTCCATTATCTATACATTTTTATGATTTAAAGGGCTAGTTATTTCCTTCCCTTTTCTATTATTGGATTTAATCTTCTTTGGTTTACCAATCTTTGCTTGGGCCTCTAAAAATTTCCATGCATCCATATCTTCAAAATCAACCCAAGGAATTAGATGCTACAGGTCCTCTCATGCATCTATGATAATTAATTTGATCAAATTATGGTGAAATAAATAGTTGTATTTACCCTCCTCTACTTTATCACTCATTTATTTCAAGGACTGTAGGAAGAAAAATGGCATACTAAGTAGCTTAGAGACTGGAAGGTCGGCCTGCAACTTCAACTAGTACAACAATATGAATTGATAAGCATAAACTATCCTTATTCTACCCTCACAGGAGATATATTTAAGGATGTGTTGAGCCACTTCATCCCAAGTACTAGGAATAATTTATCTCACTATGCGTGTCTTCACCAGGTTGTTCATTTGATAGGAAAAAAGCCCTCTTAGTGGCAATGGCTTCCTACCCTTCTTTCTTGTTCCAATGTATCCCCTTAAGGAGAGATTTCATTTTACTAATGGAATCTTCATTGATGTAAATAAATTGTTATATACCTAGATTTCATTATATTTCTGATCTAGAAATATAATGAAATCTAGCTATATAACAATTTATAGCATCTGATTCCTTGGGTTGATTTTGAAGATATGGATGCATGGAAATTTTTAGAGGCCCAAGCAAAGATTGGTAAACCAAAGAAGATTAAATCCAATAATAGAAAAGGCAAGGAAATAACTAGCCCTTGATGTAAACAAGTGGTATCAGAGCTATAATAAGTGGTATCAGAGCTATAACAAGTGGTATCAGAGCACTTTCTTGGGCAAAAAAGTGGAGAACTTTTTTTACTTTTTGCAAGATTTCAGGGGTGATGAGTTTGTAGATCAGATATGTACGTTTTGGTGCAAGATTTACAAAATCTAATTTCACATCTAGATTCTACGTGAAAAAATACCTGATTTTTTTGAAATCAGGTAGTTTTTCACATAGAATCCAGATCTGCAATTAGATTTTGCAGATCTTGCACCAAAATGTGCAGATCTGATCTGCAAACTCGTCGCCCCCAAAATCCTACAAAAAATAAAAAAAAAAAAATTCTCCACTGTTTGCCCAAGAAAGTGCTATGATACCACTTGTTATAGCTCTGATACCACTTGTTATAGCTCTGATACTACTTGTTATGGATCTAACCCGGAAATATTATAGATCTGATATGAAAATATAAGACTATGCAAATAAACCCAAGAAGTAAGAAGATAGAAATAGATAGAAATGATTCACTTTATATTAGAGCTATAACAAGTGGTATCAGAGCTATAACAAGTGGTATCAGATCTATAACAAGTGGTATCAGAGCACTTTCTTGGGCAAAACAATGGAGATTTTGTTTTTAATTTTTGCAGGAATTCGGGGGCGGTGAGTTTGCAGATAAGATCTATACTTTTTTGTGCAAGGTCTGAAAACTCTAATTGTAGATATGGATTCTTTGTGAAAAAATACTCAATTTCAAAAAAAAAAATAGTCAAATTGGAGTCCGGATGAGGGAGATATCGCTGATTTAAAATCAGCTCTTTTTTGCAGAAATTTTGGTGACGGCGGGAGAGTTGCAGTGCAGATCTAAAGTTCCAATGCCTGGATCAAGATTTCTATCACATGGGCAGATGCAAAATGATTTTTCCATTTCCAAAAATAGGTCATAATAGGAATTCTGAGCAATATTGACGGAATTGTGGCCATTTCAAATTTTCGCCCATTTTTTTTTGTGATGGCGGCCCTAGGTCATAGTATGAATTTGATGGCTCTCATCCAGCCAAATGGCTGGCACAAATGGATAAATATTTTAGATTGAATTACATCATGGATGATGAGACTCAGTTGAGTGTGGGAAAACTGTACTTGGACAATGAAAGACGGCAATGGTGGCAATGTCATCAACGTTGCTATCGAAGGCCCTTGACTTGGGACACATTCACAAAAACTCTTATGGAACACTTTGACCGTAAAGCTAATCTTGTGGATAAGCTCACATAGACAAACACACAACCTAGAAAAGATTTTATTTTAAATAAGGAAACCAATAAACCTAAAGGGTTATTTTCTACTGGTATCTCCTTATTATAGGTTCATGGATTGATTCAGAAAGAGAAGATCATTGTTTCTATAAATCCTAGTTGCAAGCATAATTTCATCAATGTTAATTTGGCAAAAAAATTGCAAGTTCCCTCAAAACACATTGAAAACACACAGGTGGATGATGAGGATGTCCAAGTGTATAAGGATTTGAAGATTTCTATGGATAAGTATGTGTTGCATAGTAATTTTTATACTTCAGAGACAGATAATATGGATGTTGTTTTGGAATACCCTTGGATGGAATCAGTGGGTACTATCAATATTAATGTGCAGAAGAAATTCCTGAAGCTCTAGTATAAAAAGAAGAAAATTACATTACAGGATATTTCCATCAATAAACAGGTAGAGTCCACGGAGGGTGACGCAGAAGATGTTCCAGGGACTGACATATCAGATGATGAGCCTTTGATGATTAATAATCAAACACAAATAGAGGCTGAAGAAAAAAAGGTTACATGTACATCAGATGAGGGCTCAGTGGTTGAAGTCATATTGGAAAAGAAGACACCACAACAGGCACCACAGCAGGGTGAATTAAAGAAAAAGACACCATGGGTTAAAACTTCAACATATCATCACCCCCATCACCCCGCAAGAAAACAACCAACAAGATGGCAACCAATTACCCACAAGGACAACAACCCCCATATGGCGGATAGCGAGGAGCGACGATCCACTTACTACACATCAACACAAAAGAGCTGCCACGGTCAACTTCCATCTCAAGTGAGCGAGGTACTAGTGAGATCAAGGGTTCACCTTTCTCTTGGATGGCTAGATGCATGTGCATGGTAAGTGGACTACTCTTTTGAGTAGATCTTATTATTTGTGTTCTTCCCATGTTTCGGGGATGAAACATGCTAAGGGGGGTGGAATGTTATATATCTAGGGGGGATAATATGGGGTACAAAGGGAGGTACCCAAGGTAATAATGTAATAATGGGAGGGGCCATAGTAATAAATAAGGTGGCTAACCGATATCATGTAAGGGACCACAAGTAGTTATTAATAATGTAAGGGGCCCATGGTATTAGTTCGATGGTATGAGGGAACCATGGTAATAATCCATGTTATTGTATTTATGAGGCCTATATAGAGGCTAGAGACTCTGTGTCAAGGAATAAGTCAAGGAATTATTGTATGAACAAGCATATGGCTTGTGGAGTGTTCTCCTTCCTTAAGGAGTGAATGGATAGTGTTGCCCTACCATAAGGGTTTATATCAATAGAGAAGAAATTTCTATCTATTTCTATCTTATTGTTTCTGGGTTCATTTGTATTATCTTATACTTTCAGATCATATCTATAAGAAGTGGTATCAGAGCTATAACAAGTGGTATCGGAGGTATAACATAAATAATGTATCCCCTTAAGGAGAGAAACAATAAGTTCTTTCCCCTTAGGATTCCATGGAAAACTTCATCGCTACCTCATCATCAAAACCTCTAAGTTTCTCAAAGAATCCCAACCACTGACAATTCTCAAGTATGGTGACAACTTCAAGGTATTGGTGGATTTTAATAGTATCAGTGGGCCCCACCCTATAGAAACTTCCCCCCATTTTATCTCACAAAAAACTTTCAAGCAAGTTTTTGAGTTCAATTTCAAAGGTCCTCTCTCAAAGACTTGGTTAGGCTATTAGTTCCTTTTGTAGGAAAAAAAAGGTGTTGTGTCTATGTTTCTATAGGAGACAAAGTTTTCTATCACCACACTTATGTAGGGTTCTCTAATTTTTGAATGAGTAGAAAGAACACAAATTTAACTTATTGTTGCTATCAAAATAGACATCAAAACATGTAAAAACTAGTGAACCCTTTCTTTATTCTACTTCACAACTTAGACACGAAAACAAGTCTCTAAACTGGATTGGTTCCTTAGTTAAACATAGAACAAACTTACACTAGTTAAAAAAAAATTATGGAAGGAATCTCAAGGGTCATTTTTGGGGCACCAATCTCTATTACATGTGTAGGGAGCTTTGTGAGTGATTTTGGTAGTGAAATTGTGGCCCTATAGCAAACCCCTTTAATAGTTCCTATAGCACTCTATGACCTATCACTTCATGTAGATTTCTGCAACCTATAACTTATTATAGCTTCTATGAACCTCTATCTTCCTTTAATATTTGGCTCACTTGTGATAACTCTTATGACTTCTTGTGTGCAAAGCATCAATGAGAAAACTTTTTGTTTGCTTAAGTTTTTTGCAACTTGAGTGAGGGTATAACTAAATTTTCAGGTGATGGAGATGGGGATCAATATGCAGTGCTAAGTTGTGTCACCTACTTAATAATTTCCTAGCACAATCCTGGATGGTATGCCCCAACTTGAACCATCCATCATGAAAGGAAAAAACAACCTTTTTAAAAGATCACTTGTTTTTCTTATCCATTCCCCACACATAGGAAGAAACTTTGGATAAGGGTAAGTGTTGATAGTTAGTTTGGTCAAGGTTGTGATCAATTAGGATAGATTCTTTGAACCACTCTTTTACATGAAAGGTATTTTCTCCTATGCTAAAGTTAATTTGGATAACATTTATGGGTCTCATACCTTATGGTTACCTTTCTAGCTACTTGATGTTATTGTTTGTCATTGTTGCAAGTGTCTTCACATGTCGAGTGCAGTGGGAACCTTATCTTGTGGTAGCCTCCAAGGGATCATATAGATACTAAGGATCCCTTCATCAGTTCCTAAAGTGTGTTCATGAATTTATTGAGTTTCTTGGAGGATGAAGTCTCATTAGAAGATTCTTTGTATGCTGAGAAAATTGGGCTCATAGGGTTTTTGCATCCTACAACAGGATTTTGTAGTCTCTTGGAGCAAGCATATGTGCCCCTCATGTTGAATGAAAAATAATTTTTAAAGTGGCATGATGGCTTGATAATTCATGGTAATGGAGGAAACAGTGATGGAGAGGGTTTTTAGTTTGAATGTGATATAAAAAATGAAAGAAGTGGGCAGCTACAAGGTGAAATAAGGTAAACAACAGGGGAGAAACATAGTTGTGTTTCTTGGCAATGGAAAGACCAATTGTTAGGATTCTCCTCGAATTATTTCTTGGAACAGATGCTCAATTCCTTTTGAATATGTATCCTTTTTTACAAATTGGTCCTTCCTATAGTAGTTTTGGACATTCATATCGTAGTGCAAGAAAGCTGTAGAAAACTCATGAAAATTAGACAATCTAAGATGGATGATGTTGTGGGTGATGAAAAAAATGGGATATGGTACAAGGATGTCATTTGGGTCCTTCTTGGAGTGACTATGCTGATGACTTGGATTGTGGTGCATGTCGGTCCTTCTAAGTTCACCTGATTTTCTATATCCTTGTTGTACCTGCACAAAAACCAATGTGACACACTAGAATGATTTTGTTTCTTTTTTATTTGTCATTTTTTCTTCTCTTTTTCTCATTTTCTCATTTTTTCCTTTTTTCTTTTTGTTTACACCTAGAGATTTATTCTTTATTTTTATTCAAACTTACTAACTGCCTCATATAGGTTTTCAACTAGTGAGTCTACTTCAAGTGCCTCAAAGGAGGTATATATATTATTTCTTGCTATTCAGGGGCTAGATGCATTTGGCACTCTGATGCTCTCAATCAAATTAAATTCCTTGTTTATTTAATTTGAGAATTCATCCCTAGAAAGGGGCTTCCTTCAAATATTTATCTTATATCCATTTACTAGAAGTGGTATCTATTCCTCATCTGTATTTATAATCTTGATAGAGTCACTATCATAAAATTTCTCCACCATGTAAGGTTGTAACCATTTGGTCATGTGTTTTCCCTTGAAGTCATTGAACCTAGAGTCATATAAGAGAGGCTAATAAACCTCTTAGAAGGCCCTGGTCTTGATGTATCCATCATGCTAGAATTTTCTTTGCAACCAGCCTACCTTTGTATGTAACAACATTCTATACTCATCCAATTCATTTAACTATTGTATCCTATCAACTTGTGCTTTAGTAAAATCAATGCCTATTTGGGCTACCACCCTCAATGTGTTGTACTAATATTAAATTAACAAAGAATCCTTATTTCTGTAGACTAGCTCATATGGGGTGAAACTAGTGGTGGTTTTCCTAAGGAGTGTTCTAGGCCTAGGTGGCCTCAATAAGCCTTTCTTCCTAGTCTCTTTTGCTGCCACTAATCACTTTCGTAAGAATTTTATCCAATTCCCTATCCATGACCTATACCTACCCATTTTCTTGGGATTAGTAAGGAGTATATTTTCAATGGTGATTGTAGTGTTGCTTCATTATTTCTTCAAACAAATTAGAGGTAAACTCAGAGATTTTATATTTTACTAACTCTCCTGGAAAACCAAACATGTAGAAGATATTTTCTCTTAAGAAATTTCCATTGTTGTATTTACTGCCTTCACTTTAGCCCATTTAGTTAGGTAACTGTTGCATACAATGATGTACTTTTTTTTGTCATGATGGGGGGTCAATAGGACCAATGAATTCCATGCCCCATTTCTTAAATGGCTCAAAAGAAAATTGATGTTGAAGGGGAATTTCATCCTTCCAAGTATGATTTCCCATTCCTTAGCACTCATCACATTATGTAGTGTATCATTGTGCATCCTTATTAAGAGTTTTCCAAAGGTATCCTCCATGCAATATTTTTTTTTATCCATCTTTTTGCAGTAAAATGGCCTCCATAAAGCCCATCATGAAAAGCTAAGAGGATATCATAGACTTCATCCTCCCACACTCATATTCTTAAAATATTATTCAATCCCAAATTGAATAGGCTTTCCCTAATCCAAGCATAAGAGGCACTTTTTATGAGGACATTTCTCTTTTCCTCTGAAGGTAAGTGTGACAACCCCTTTTTGTAACCCCATTTATAATTATTTTATGAACATAATCTCTCATAATCAATGAAATCATGGTAATTGCCTAAAACTGTAGATAGGGATTTAGAGTCTGAAGGAGGAGATTGCTTAGGAATTATAAGGATTGGAGTCGGTTCATTTATTGGCCACCATATTCTAACTAGATTTTTATTGGATAGTATGGCATTCTAACCCATTCATTTATTGGTTAGTATGGTCTTAGACAAAATTATGGATTGGTGAGGGAAGTGCAGTAAGAATAGTTGGTGAGTTGATGATGGAACTGACATATATGTGATACAGAGGGAGATTTTTTTAGTTTTTAGTGGATTATTCTTCTTCAGGGGGTGAATAGAGGAGAAGGAATTCTATGAGAAATAAGTAACAACCTACAATGGGGGAATAACACGTTCGGTTCAACTTGGTCACATTATCATTGTGTCATAGAATTAGGTTTGGGTTGCTTATTCTTGTGATGCTTGTGTGTCAGGCTAAGCACACAAGGATACTCAGGTGGAGGTGTAGAGTGTTCTAGTTTCCCAATAAAGGGTGGAGACTCTATATCCTCTAGATTCCTAGTTTAGAGAGGCTAATCTCTATGTTTTCCTTGAATTTATAGTGGGATTTGTAGCTAGATAGCAGTGTACTTCGGAATCCCATTATTAGAGGTAGTAATGCCTATTTAAGAAAGTCGAGACAAGGTGGTCTCTAGATTCCTAAGAGTGATGAATTGGTTTTCGTTTTATTAACTTGAGCACTTCTCCTCGAACTCTAAATCTAGCTCAGGGGTAGTTGAATGAAAGAAAAAATAGAAACATATACTACAATTTTGTGGAGAGTTGAAATCCCACCCTCAATTTCCAGTTACTCAAGGTTTCAAGGTAAGTGTTTACTCGTATTCTTCTTGTTCTCAATTATTGTATGTTATTCATATATATAATATTGAGTGTCTATTTCATCATTATTAATGAAGTACTATGATTTCTTGAACTTCATAGTTTAATTCCTTCCTTACAGAGTTTATTGTATGGATAGTGTATGGACATCCATGCTCAACTTTTGCATGTCAAATATTTCTTTAAGGTCTAATACTTTAGGATTGAACCTTGAAGGAAGATAACTCAATATTTTTGAACAATATCAACTTCCTTGACTTCTTCACCAAGACCTATGATAGAGTTGACCACATTTTCTACTCGAAGGAAATATGAAGCAATATTTTCATCTTCTTCCATTTTTAAACTTTCAAATTGACCTCTGTAGGTTTGTAATTTTTCCTCCTTATCTTTCTTATCCCCTTCATAACTATTTTTGAGCATGTTCCAAGATCTCTGCTAGAATTTCAGTGCATAATTTTTTAAAAATTCAGTATCTAATAAGCCACTTATGTTTCCATTTTTTGTTATTGCATTGGACTTATAGAGATATTTACCTACCTTCTGCATCAAAGGGAGGAGTAGAAAGAACTTGGAAACCATTCTCAACACCTAAACATCAATACCCAAGGACATGATGTACGTTTCCATTATTTTCTTCCACAAAGCATAGTTTGTTCGATCAAATTGAGGAGGCTTTCTTGAAGATTTGATAAAGGCCAGCTTCCTTATGATTGACCTTCCAGTGATTCATTATTCTTGAAGGAACCCACTCTGATACCAATTGTTAGACTAACGAGTACACTGGGGGGGTGAATCAATATGATGGTCAATTTTTATGAATCTAAAAAAAATTGTAATTAATGAAAACTGAAAACATAATCATGCATCATAAAGTATCATCATCACATAAAAACATGACAATGCTAGATCTACGTGGAAAACATTGTAGGAGAAAACTAAAAAATTGTTTTTCTCCTTCATTTTTTTATTCCATTAATTTGCAAGCATCAACCCCTAAAAATAATTTTTCACACACCAACCCCCAAAATATATGTGCAAGCACCAACCCAAAAGTATGAGCAAGATTTGAAATGTTGTAGGCTACAACATGATGAAGGAACCGACCTATAAAATATGCAAGCACCAACTTGTAGTAGGCTTCAAATTAATTGAGGCACCAACCTCTGAAATATAGTGGACCACTTTTCACAATCTTTCAAACTAGATCTACAAGCTAAAAGAAAAACCAAATCAATCTATTCTTTAATAATTGATATCCATAATCTTCTTCATCTTAAAACCTATTCATGTACTCTAGAGCATATTGACAATAACCATGGCCTCCTATTCTAAAAAAATTGCGTGAAACTCCCCCTTTCATATCTCAGAAGAATTCTAACTAAATGCCTTTTCCAAAATTCAATTTGTCCCTCTAAATAACTCATAAAAACATTATAAAAATTTATTGTCCTACATAATGCACCTTTTAGGTCCACTTCCTATATAATGCACTTTTTTTATCCACTTCCTACAAAATGCACATGTCAAGCACATGTTGTACAAAATGAACATTACCAATCCATTAACGGTTTGATAAAACACACTTCTAAGGGAAAAGTAATGTTTTTGTGTAGCTGAATGAACTCGAACCTGTGACCTCTTGTGGCACCACATGACACATCAACAACTACACTGTCATGTTACTCATTCATCCTTCACAATGAATATCTATGTCGTATCTTCATTGTTGATCAGATCATGCAACAAGGAGCCACATCATACTAGGAAAGATCTGTTATACACATTTGTGCCACTCATACCTCAGAGAGCCATGTCACCAGTCATACCTTAGGAAGCCAAGTCATACACATTGTATGATCATACCTCAGAGAGCCAAGTCACCAATCATATGAAAATCCAATTCACATATAGAGATTCATGTCAAAATGTTTGCGCTAATCATACAAAGAGCTAGTTCATCACAGAGAACCATATCAAACCATTTGTGCCAATCATACAAAGAGCTACATCATATTTTATCAAAATATTTTGTGCCAATCATGCCATAGTCATACCACAAAGAGCGAGGTCATGCACAAAGATCCATGTCAAAAATTTTGCATCAATCATATCAAACGAAGAACCAGTTCAAGCATAAAGAGCCACTACAACAAGGGACATGATAGTCATACCACAAATAGATGGAGAACCAATGCAACAAGGGCCATACGAATCACATTACGAAGAGCGAGATCATGCATGGAGATCCACACGAAGATACATATCACATACAAAGAGAAACTACAACAAGATCCATACTAGTCATACCATGATAGGTTAACACCAAACATACGACGTCGAAAGACATGTCAATTTTTTTTTGCACCAATCATATTATTGCAATGAGAGCCATTCCAGTCCTACCATGAAGAGTTAGGTCACACATAGAGATCCATGTGAAAGACATTTTGCACCAATCATTACCATAGAGAACCAAATCACACACAGATATAGTCTTGAACCTACGACATCTTGGAGACTATGATTGTGCTCCCTCGGTCATATGAAAAAGGCAGAGCCTTTACATGTTACTTCATACTCTTTTGAGCTCTTCATCACCTCAATTCATATGCCTATGTATATATATGAATATGGAGGCCTAATTTTAGCATGGGGCTTACTTATAGAACCTTCATGGGACCAAACATTATGGCCCAGTCCTAGGGGTTTATGGTCATCCATATACTGACATTAGCATGATGTTAAAACTACCATGTGGAACTCTCTAAGTCGTCCTAAATGTCAGCCAAATTTGGCCTTGTTTGATAACCAAAAATGCCCTTTCATCATGCCACATGGCACATTGTTGTGCTATAAAATCAACCTATCCACATCATCATCCTTAAGATAGTATTGTGCTACCACATGTCACAATACTACCATATTTTCAATATGGATTTTCCACCTATGCATCCACGTCAGACGGCCACATAAAAATCACTTATGTTGGGGGTCCACATGACATCCAAATATGGTTCCCACCTAACACTTGCCACATTTCATAATTGCATTGGTCTAACATGGGGGTGTGGCCTTTATTAACCTTCACACAGGTTAATACTCCATCCACCATTCATGAAATTTTCAATGGCCAAATAAACCCTAAGATGCTCAATATCTAATCTGGTTAACCAATGCACAAGTTCACGCATCATCCATCATTGATTTTTCTCAAAGTCATCGATTAGATCTTAAGATGCACCAGAGTTAGAAATTTTGGTTCTTTTAATAATAAATTTGGTACTTTTCCCTTTTTGTCATTGTCACCATAAAACTTACATATCTTCTTATCCATGAAGTGTTTGTCTGAGTGTGATATACCATTGGAAGGGTATCATAGAGGACAATCCAACCATACCATGCATGTATTCATTTGGTCATCAAAACTTCAATAAAAACTAAATTAATTTCAAGCACTTTGTCATGATTTGATGTGATATTTCAAGTCATCAAACTATCATTCTCAATAATCTGTTTCCTTTGGCTTACCCTTTGACATCAATGACACTAGTTGTCATCAATGAAAACACCATGTCCAAAAAAAGTAACTCCACACCTTGAGTAAGAGAGAATAATGAATGTGGATCTTCTTTTTGTATGTTCATAAACTAAAAAATAGAAATACATCATATGAGACGATTGTAATACTAGCTCATGTTGGTATAAATCTAACATACAATGCATACATTAAAAATTAGCTAGCAACAATAATATGACAATATAAATGTAATAGCTCAATATGCAAGGCTTAACATGATTTTTTTTTTTGGACTTAACATGCCCCTCATCTTCAGACAAGTATTCCCCTCAACATTTCAATAATTGTGCATGTTTTTTCATGAAGAAAGCATCTTCCCATTTCACCTCTTATATAAGTAGGTTATTCCACATTATGAGGTACTAAGTAATTGCTTGATCTTGCAAGTGCTTACTCCTATTTTCAAGGATTGTTTCTAGTTTTGGTAATGATTTTCTCTTATTCATTAATCTCAAGTAAAATAGTTTGAATGAGGAACTCCTTATTTATTACCCTATTTAATCAAGAAACATGGAAGGCTAGATGTACACATGAATACACAAGAAACTCTAATTTGTAAACCATAGTTTAATCCTCTACAACACCTCATACCATAATAATTAGATGCCAATTTGTTGTCCTTATTTTTTTGTCTGAGTTTGTTTGTATGTTGATAGACTCAAAAATACCCATTCCCCACTTCAAAATCCATTTTTTTGGCAAGTTGGTATGATTTTTGCTTCATCCTATCCTCTGTTGAAACTAACTTATCCTTCAATAGTTTGAAAAATTATTTTTGGTTCTCTTTGTAGTATTCCACTACTTGAACCTTTACTTTCACTCTCATTGGTGATGTGATAGACGAAGTAAGGAAGGATGTCTTGTGATATCCTTCCTCAAAGAGAAACCACTTAACCCATCTTTCTTTTTTATTATATGCGGAGAAAAAATATACCCTTTTAGACATTTATTCATGAACTTAGTTTTCCCATAAAATTGGGAATGGTAAGAGAATTTATGAGCCAACTGAGTACCCAAAAAATAAGATATTTTATTCCAACAAAGGAAAATGAAAATTATATCTCTATCACTTACAATAATCTTTGGGATTCCATGTAGGTTATGAATTGTTTCCATGAAAGTTTTGGCTACTTGGTGATTCAATCCACTACTACCATGATGACATTCTTTCCTTTGTTTTTTTGTAGAGATATAATAAATCTCACTAGAACCTCTTCCTAATGTTCAATTGGTATGTCTAGTGGTAGTAGGATCCCTAAGATATTGATTGTCTCTCTGTTATTATGTCGGTAGAGCACACATTAACCAAAAAAAATTGAACAACATTTTTAATCCCTTCTTAGAAAAATCCTTCTTGATCCTATGGTGATATTTCAAGAACCTTGAATGTTCCCCCTATAGGAGAAGCATTAAATTCCAAAAGGAACTTCTATTTGAGTTTGGAATTCCTACATTAATATAGGTGATCTTGATAATGCAGTGAATTATTCTTCCACAAAATTTATCTAATGCATTGGTTCCTCTTGTAGTTGTTGGATGATATTGCATACCTTTTGATATTGTTTCGATTCTATCCCTGCGTCTTCAACCTAGCTAGATTTTGGAATGAAAATAGCACATAGTAGACCCTTCATGTGTTCTTCTTTCTTCGAAGTTGCATCAACCATTATATTTTGGTTTCCCTTTTCATAGATAATTTCAATTCATAATGTAACATATTTGTAACCCACTTATGTTTCTGTTCTAAAGAGTTCCAAGAGGGACTCCAAACTACATGATTTTGTTTTAATGATATTGCATACCTTCTGATATTGATTCCATCTATCATTACTTCTTCCACCTAGTTAGATTGCAAAATGAAATTTTCACACTGTAAATCCTTATTGTCTTCTTCTTTCCTTGAAATTACATCTACCATGATATTTTTTTTTCCTTTTTCATATATAATTTCAAAGTCATAACATAAAAATTTGTAACCCATTTTTGTTTCTCTTATAAATATTTCCCAAAGGGACTTTCAAAATACATGATTGTTTTAATGATAATGCATACATTCTAATCTTGCTTCCATTGTATCTTTGGTTCTTCCACCTAGTTAGATTGTGGAATGAAAATAGCACGTAGTAAATGCTTGATATCTTCTTCTTTCCATGAAAGCACATCTACAATGATATTTTTTCCATTTTTGTAGATAATTTCAAATTCATAATGTGATATCTTTGTAACCCATTTTTGTTTCTCTTATAAATATTTCCCAAAGGGACTTTCAAAATACATGATTTTTTTAATGATAATGCATACATTCTAATCTTGCTTCCATTGTATCTTTGGTTCTTCCACCTAGTTAGATTGTGGAATGAAAATAGCACGTAGTAAATGCTTGATATCTTCTTCTTTCCATGAAAGCACATCTACAATGATATTTTTTCCATTTTTGTAGATAATTTCAAATTCGTAATGCGATATCTTTGTAACCCATTTTTGTCTCTTCTAAATAGCTCTTGGAAGGACTTTAGACTCATGATTTTGTTTTAATTTGAAATGTCTTATGATAAAGTAAGGGTGTCATTTCTTAACTAGTGTGCTATGGCCAACATTTATTTTTTCATAAATGGATTTGAGTAATTTCTTACCTTTAAGTTGGCTACTCTCAAATAAAATTACACCAATTCCATGAACTAAGGCATCACACTTCACAATAAAGGTGTTTGTAAAGTCAAGTGTGGTAAGGATAGACGTTGTACACATAACTTCCTTAAGTTTTCAAAGCTTTAATTGATTCTTGAGTCCAATAAAATGCATCCTCATTTCACAATTTTATCAAAGTTGCTATTATTTAACCATAATTCTTGAAAAGGCTATGCTAATTTCCCATAAATCCTAAGAATCCTCAAAGGTCCTTCATAGTTTTTGGAATTTTACAGATCCAAACTTGAACAAGAATGCAACAAATTATAGATATAACAATAAATAGATATATTTAGTAAAAATAACACTTCATTTCATTAATATCAAATACTGAAACATGCTTACAAACAGAATGGAAACAAGACTAGCTCTGGCGATGGTAGCTTATCTCTGAGAAGGGATGTGGTGGCTCATGCGTCTGAAGTATGTTACAATGAGAATTGAAGGCCTATTTATTATTGAGAAACAATGGAAAGCCATAAACATATAAAACCATAACCCTAGGAGATGAAGTGCCAAAACTATGGGTCCCGTTTGGGTAAATTGGTACATCAACTTCTCGGGGTTGTAACTTTAGCATGTGATCTCCGTTTGATGCGCACAATACCTCGTTAGAAAGATCTATTTGGGAAATATAACTTCCAAATGAAAATCACTAATATATAGCCCTTGTTGGCCCCATTTTTCCAAAAAAAGGTCATTTAAGGCCTCAAAATGGCTCCGAAAGTTCAAGACCCGAAAAACGGCCAAAAATAGTAAACTGTGCTACAATTAAGGAAACTGAAGACTGAAAGAAACAATGGTGGGGGTCCAAGTGTAATAGGTGGGAGGCCACAAATATCCACTTGGATCATTCCTGCCCCCTTAGGAAGAAATGCTCCCCATGGTGTTGAGTTCCTCCATGAGATGAGGAAACGTCTGCTGAACTTAGTCCTTAGTGAGCCACTTTCCCTAGTGAAGGAGTTGGCCTACTTTGACAACTCGATATAGTTGGATATTTTGTTACCAGGTGTTCTTCATTTTTCAGTTGTGGCCCATTCCATGCAATCTAGGTTTAAATCTATTAGTGTGAGTTGTTCTACAATGTTTGATGTGTCCAACAATGGTGGGAAGTATGGTCAAAGGTGGTCCACATTGAACACTAGGTGCAAGCCAAGGAATGGGGGAATGTTGCGCTCCAAAACATTTCCTCCCATAGCCTTGGTAATGGTGTAAGGACCA
Source organism: Pinus taeda (assembly GCA_000404065.3). Taxonomy (NCBI): domain Eukaryota; kingdom Viridiplantae; phylum Streptophyta; class Pinopsida; order Pinales; family Pinaceae; genus Pinus; species Pinus taeda. Next base: position 32,755 of record APFE030423559.1, on the reverse strand, counting down.
TATCAGAGTGATCTGAGCTTCCGATGGGCTCCGGTAAGGCGTTCTTTCTACAAATGTAACCAAACTTTGTCACCCACCTGAAACTTGTGTAGCACCCGATGTTGATCATGTTGTTGCTTTTACTTGGAATTTTTCATAATGGAGTAGTGATATATTAGCCTAGTGCATAGATTTGCTTTAAGGGTTAGATTAAATGAATGCTTGGCCCGACAGTGCAAGGTTACCCCTATGGGTGAGGAGATGATGTCCTTGTATTCTTCCACAGTCGTATCCACTTGCTTATGTTGCATGGAGGAACCCTTCCTGGGGACCATGGATGTGGCTACACTCTTCCCCTTACTTTATAAGAGAATCAGAAAGAAAACAAATTTCCTAGTCTAGGAGATGATCTTACTACATTTTTTAGCAGAGATCAAAGAGATGGCGATAGGTGCAGCTGCCTCTAGTATCTTGTATAACATATTACCCAAATAAATAATAACAGAGTGAGGTCTTGACTCATATACAACATGTCACTTCCAAAAGTATGGATTTCCTAATAATACATCACAAAGTTCAAGAGAAGCAACATCACACAATACCTCATATGTGAAGGGCTTGATGCTATAGGGAAGGTGACATTGTTGGATGACTCAGAGATCTCGTACTTGGTGAAGCCACCTAATGTTGTATGGATGTGGGTGTGGTGTGGTCGGTAGGCCCAACCGCTTCATGACCTCTACTGAAATGAGGTTCTTTTGTCTCCCATTGTCGACAATGAATTGTAGTGGTGAACCCTTCACCCACATTTGTGAGTGGAAAATACGCCCCCCCTCCTCTAGATATTCGGGCTCATTCTTATGGATCTTAGTTGTGGAAATAGTGGCGCTGGGCTCCACATCAATAACTCCTTTGCTTTGTCATTCCTATTGATGGGTTCTAACTCAGAGTCAGAACATGCATATGATTCTGAAGCCTTCAACTCAGCCACCAACGACCACTTGGCCCAAGCCTCACTTGTGTTATGAGTGGGGCTCTTATGAAACTCACACCACTTTCCTATGTCCTTGTTTGACTTCGTGGTGTTGTTATTTTCCTGCAGCTTCAACGCGTTTTCTTCGGTCACCTTGCCTTGGCTTTGTCCTTTGTTCTCTGGTTTGGGGGAAACTTTCCCTTGCTTCGAATTCACATATCCAAAGCCTTGCTTCTTTTGTTTAAACTTCTGCTCAATCTTGACAACGTATCGGTATGTCGTACCGAGCAAGGAAATGTCTAGGAAATCCATCTCATCATGGATGTACTTGTGTATTCAGTCATGGTATTTGAGTACCAAATGCCACTCAAAATCCTTGATACCAAACTTCGTGCGAAGGGTATGAAAAATATTGGTAAACTCTGGTACGTCTTGGTCCCTTCCCTGCCATAGTGTGATCCACTTTATGTATTTATCCTTAAAGCTCCCAACAGGGTAGTACTACTCCTTGATGGCATCTCGGAACAAATCCCAAGTGGGTGCGGCCGAAAATAGTGAGGGCATAATTTCATCCTTCTACTTGTATCAGGTTTCCCAATTGTCCTTAACGTGGGGTTTGGGTTTGAGAAGAGAAAAAATAATCCTTTCCTGGCTAGAAAAATTATGAATAGAAAAATATCCTTCTAGCGGATTTAACCATTTATCTATGGCGTCCGCATCTATCTGACCCTTAAATATGGTAATGTAAAAATTAACTTGTACCTTAAAGGGTGTGGTGCTTCCAGAGTAACTGATGGAAGTAGATGCATCCCCCCTTGGTAATCGCTGAAGGATCTAGGTAAATTTGTCCATCATCATGTTCCTTTGTTGCTCAAGGGCTTCTTCGAGCAATATTTTGATGGGATCTCCTAATCCCTCATCTTTATTTTCTTATACCATGGGAGGTCTAGGGATTTGTGAGGCTAGTCTTGCAAAGGTTCGACCAGTTCAAGCCCTGACTCCTTATATCCTAACCTTGTTTAGGACATGCAAAGAAAAATAGAGAAAGAGTAGAATGTTCTGATACCACTGATCTAAACTTAAACAGGAACACAAAAATTAAATATATAACCATAAACACAAATATGAAGTAAAAATAACACTTAATTTCATTAATATAAAATAATAAAATATGCTTACAAACAGAATGGAAACAAGATTAGCTCGAGCGACGGTAGCTTATCTCTTAGAAGAGATGTCGTAGCTACATGCCTCCGAACTGTGTTACAATGAGGCTCAAAGGCCTATTTATTATTAAGAAGCAATTTAAACCATAAACATCCAAAACCATAACCCTATAAGATGAAGCACCAAAACTATAGGCCCCATTTGGGTAAATTGGTACATCAACTTCCTGGGGTTGTAACTTTGGCATACGATCTCTGTTTGACGCACACAATACCTCGTTAGAAAGATCTATTTGAGGAATACAACTTTTGTCTGGAAAACCCTAGTTAACAGTCCATATTGGCCCTAATTTTCCAAAAAAACATTGTCTAAGGTCTCAAAACGACTCCAAAAGTTTAGGACCCAAAAAACTGCCAAAAATAGTAAATTGTGCTACAATTAAGGAAACTGAAAACTGAAAGAAACAATGGTGGGGGTCCAAGTGGAATAGGTAGTAGCCATCAATATCCACTTGGATCATTTATTTTCCATCTAGATTTAATTTTGTTAGGGTCCACTTTGAAACCAACATGAGATATAATATGACTCAAATATTCCACTTCTTGAACCCTACAGGCACACTTGGAATACTTTTCATATAGTTGTTTCTATTCTAATAATATTTATCAATATTTATTGTAGATTAGTGTATTATCAGATAATACCAGCATAAAATTTCTTAGGAAGGATTTCAAAATAAAATTCATTGAGCTTTGAAATTTTGAAGGTGAATTAGTATTGACAAAAGGCATCACCAAAAACTCATAATGGCCTTCATGTTCTCTAAAGCTTATTTTGGGAATTCCTTTTTTTCTCCTTTTGATTTGATGATATCTAGAATAAATATCCAACTTAGTAAAGAAAATTGTTCCTTGCAATTCATCTAATAATACATCACTAATAAGAATAGGGAAACCTATGATTAATGGTCATTTTGTTGAGTTTTCTATAATTTAGACACATATTCCATGAAGTTTCCTTATTTTGAATCATCATCATTAGTTCATAGAAAGAACATTGGCTAGGTGTAATGATTTCAACCTCTAACATTTCTTGAATACAGTCAATCTCATTCTTTGTGCATGTGGGCACCTATAAGGCCTAATATTAGGTTGTACACTTCTTGGTTAGAACTAAATAGCATGGTCACAATCTCGAGTAAGTTGAATATCCTTAGGCATCCCATCAAAACCTTGGAATGAATGTTGATAAATTTTCAAAGATATACTATAGTAGAGGGTCTAGATATTTGAACATATTGTGAGAACAAGTTTGTGATTACACTATCATGTTCCTTTTTTGAGTGATTTTGTCATGCTATTATTGGAAATAGTGTTTTCATTGATAACAACTAGTGTCATTAATGTGAAAGGGGAGGTCAAAGGAAGTAATAGTGTCATTCATGAATCAAACAAAGAAAAGTGATAGTCCAATCTCTTGGCATACTCTCATCAAATGATGTTAAAGTGGCCTGAAGTTTATTGAGTTTTTGTAGTTGTTATGACATTCAAATGATTCTATGGATGGTATGGTTGGAATTTCCCTCTGACACATTTCCAAAAGTATATCACACTTGGTCAAACTTTTACCAGATGAGAAGATATGTCAGTTTGAAGTTGACAATTGCAATGAGGACAAAATAACCAATTTTATTTGAAAATACCAATTTTGTTAAAATTCAAGCTTCTTCAGATAAGATCTATGATCTTATGGTGCAATCTATGGTATGTGGTGCACGAAATTTCAAATTATTTAACAGGTTAAAGATAACACATCTTCTGATAGATCCAATGGCTGTGAATGAATGGAGAAAAATATATAGTGGATAAGGTGTGAACTTGTGCACCATTTCACGACTGGCACGCCAGCATATAAGCATGACATGTCAGCTTAATAATATGTCAACAATAAAACATGTCCGAGCTATAGCATGACACGTTAGCATGATGAGGTCAATAAGGTGACGTGGAAATATGGATGACTTCCACATGGCATGTATAGTTGGAATTTTTTAGTGTCCAATTAACAAGATTTCAAGTGGCATGTGGAACTTCACATGAAGTGGCATGTGGCACTTCTCATGAAGTGGCATGTGGAATAATTATGTCATGATAACATAAACACATGAATTACCATGATCCCTAGGGATCTAGATTCATGAAATGAGAGGTTAGGCCTAAATGATTGTGGAAAATGGAAAAAATATTGGTCATACAACTGGCCTTGAAGAATCAAAAGTATTCATTGATCAGATCCCATACACCCCAGGACCACACAAACATGTATTTATATGTGACCATGATTTCATTTGGAAAATAACCATTTAATTACAACAAATAACAAGCTTTATATCTATGGTTTGCGTTGGTTCATTAGATTTGTGGTTTGCATCGCTTCATCAGAAACATAACTTGGTTCAATGGCTCCATGGTTTGAATTGGTTTGTTGGTGACATAATCTAGTTCATTGGATATGAGGTTTCCATATGTTGATCAATGACATAACTTGGTTCATTGGCTCTATGGTTTGAATAGGTATGTTGTTGACGTAACTTGGTTCATTGGCTTTGTGGTTTGCATTGGTTTTTTGGTGAAATAATTTAGTTCGTTGGCTCTGTGGTTTGTGTTGGTTCGTTGGTGACATAACTTGGTTCGTTGGCTTTGTGGTTTGCATTATTTCATTGTGAAATAACTTGGTTCATTGGCTCTATGGTTTTCATTGGTTCGTTGGTGACATAACTTGGTTCACTATATCTGTGGTTTGCATTGGTTCATTGTTGACATAAATTGGTTCATTGGCCCTATGGTTTGTGTTGGTTCATTGGTGGCATAAATTGGTTCACTAGATCTATGGTTTTCATTGGTTCATTGGTGGCATAACTTGGTTCATTAGCTATGTGGTTTGCATTGACATAACTTGGCCGGTTTATGTTGATTCATTGGTGATATAACTTTGTTTGTGGTTTAGGCCAGTGAAATAGAGGGCCAAATAGAGGTCGTCAATAAGATGATCATAGACATTCTTCAAATGTACAACTCGAAGCATCCATGCACATGGGATGAAAGCCTCCTCTATGTCCAACACAACTACAACAGAGCTATCGATAGCTCAACGAGCCAAAATGCCTTTTAAGTAGGGTTGGGATTTCAGCCATTATGTCACATTGATGTGGCCATACCATTTGCAACTACTTAAGCAGATTCGCTTCATGTCTAATACGAAGTCGATAGGACTAACAACTTCATTTAGTGCATTCAAAACATCTGCCAATAGGTCCATTATATATTGGATAGAACCAATGCTAAATACAAGCACCACCATGATCAACATCGAGTGTCACACAAGTTCTAGGTGGATGAAAACTTTTGGCTACATTTGCAGAAGGAACGCCTTGCTGGACCCCACCGTAAGCTTCACCCACTATGATATGGGTTATACACCATCACCACTCAATCTCAACATTCCACGATTCCTTGGTATGCACCCAATGTTCAATATAGACATCCTTTGGCCATATTTTCCACTATTTCTAGACACATCTGACATTGTGGAACAACTCACACCAACAGAGCTAAACCCAAACTGCATGGAATATGCCAAAATTGATCAGATCATGGACATGTAGATCAAGAGAACTCACTAATAGAGGATCCATCTATATCAAGTTGTCAAATCATGCCAACTACTTCACCAGGGTAAGTGGTTCACTAGGGACTAAGTTCAACAAAAATTCTCTCACCTCATGGAGGCTCTGCATGTAATGGGGACCACTGCTTCCTAAGGAGGGAGGAATGATCTAGCTGGATATTGGTGGTCATCTGCCTATTCCACCTATACCTTTAGTCGGTTTCATCTATTTCTTTGTTTATTGGACTATTTACTATTTATAGCAATTTTTCAGGTCCTGAACTTCTGAAGCAGTTTTGACCCCCTAAATAGCGTTTTTTTTAATGTTCTTGGTAGGCCCAAAGCCATTGGAAAAGGCCTGCTACAAATCCAATAGTACTTGGAGAAACCTTTTGAACAAGGTATCGTACACACCAAATGGAGATAATATAACCAAATTACGGCCTAGGTAAGTTGGTTGTCCAACTAACCACAATGGGTCCCACAAACTTTTGGTGTTCCATCTCAAGGGGTTAGGGTTTTGGTTGTTTAGGGTTTTTCCTTGTTGTTAAATAATAAATAGGCCCTTGAGCCTCATTGTAACACAGTTAAGAGGCATGTAGCCACCACATATCTTCTCAAAGATAAGCTACCAATGCATGAGCTACTTTATTTTCTTTTTGTTTGTAAGCATATTTCAGTATTTGATATTAATGAAATGAAGTGTTATTTCTACTGCATCTCTGTATTTATGGTTATATCTATAACTTTTTGTGTTCCTGTTTAAGTTTGGATCATATGTATTCTCCATAAATGTGTCTTCTAACTTTTGTTGATCCACGTGACTAGGAATTGTTTAAGGAAGTATCAAATATGCATGGAAATACTATAACTTATGGAAATAATAAATCTGCATATACAGACTAGAATTAATATCAATACATCTCACGTTTGGTTTTCATATGTGTCCTTGTAGTCTCCATAAAGGAAATTAGGATGGGTAATATTAGGTTGTTCCTTGTTACTCAGCGACAAGCTCCATGGCATTTAGATGTGTACTTGGCACTTTTATAAATGTTGGATTTTTTTAGTCTTTTGTTTACATTGGCATATTGCTTCCTTGGCATTTGCGTAAGCATTGAAAAAGTTTCATGATTTTTTTTGCATTGGCATATTGTTTGTATTTCAAATTTTTGAAATTTGTTGTGTGACAAATTTGAGAAGTCGTACCAAAGGTTACCTTAGTAGTCTGCATGGCATTATCTGTTGCAAACTATGATTATATTGTGTATTGGGAATTTAATATTGATGGCCTTAAATCCAACTTAAGCTAGGAAAATTTGAAATATTTCTGAGAAGAAGAAACTTGTCAAGTTTTTTACTCAAGGGTATATTAGAAGGGCTAAGATTTTAACCATTTTATTTGGCACACATATTGGACTAGGTGGGATCTTGATGATCACAGGTACAACATATGAGAATTTCAACCAAATCATATTAGAGGATGACCTTCATGGAACTTTACTTGCTAAGAATATAATTTTTGGCATCTATGACCATTATATTACTTTCTACCTGGACATGGATGTTGATAGTACAAACAATTCCTTTATTCAAGTCAAGATGGCCAAGCAAATGGTGAATAATGGACAAACTCCAAGAATATTTTTTTGGAAATCAGAGAGACACATAGCCCAAATTAATATGAGCCTCTATTAGCCATCTAAGTGTCATGTGATCAATCCATCAGAAAAAATAAAGATTGGTAATCTAGTGGGATATAAAGTTGTTCAAGGGGAATTGTTACAAGGTTGCTCGATCATAATGATCCTCCTCATCTCTGAGGGAACTTTACTAGAAATCGTGTTTGGATTTTTATGACCTCAAATTTTGACTATTTGTTTTGGTTGAAACAGACACTAAATAATAAAATAGATCTGTCGCACATGTCAGTGAAGTGAAATCTACTTCAAAATCTTACTATACCCATTTTATGTCGTCTTAGAATTTACTGGCTTGTTGCTTTGTCTAATGTTTAGCAATCATGCTTTCTTGGTTGGTGGCTTTTCCATATACTACTCACTCTTCTCTATGTATTATGTGGGGGGTTATAATGGCCCTCTTTGATCTTGCTAATTTGGCCTATTAGGGATTGGTTCAACTCCTCAACAACTCAATTCTTTCCTTGCTAAAACTATCCTATTTTTCTGTTAATCACCTTGTGAACAAAGGTTTATGTTCTGCATGATATCTACTGCCCTCACCTTCTCTTTCATGTACCCCATTGACCTGGATAACATTATATTGGTTTCCTCTAGTTTTCCATTCTTTTTTTTGCATTATGATATGTCAGATTGCACCCACCCAACTTCTTTGTCTGTAGCTGAGCAAGTGGGGAAGTTGTTGCTCATTCTAGAGTACTTGGGAGACTCCAAGATAGTCTTGAGGCTGATAATATTTGAATATGTTTTACTTTTTCGCTGCAGAACAAGAAATGAAAATACTCCAAATATTTCTTGGAGGTGTTAAAATCATAACCTTAGTTTTGCAAAGGTTGACCACCATTTGCTTAAGATCTCAAAAGTTGGTCAAAGCATCCAACTATTTTTGAAATCCCTCAGGGGAGGACATAGAGGGAAGACATTGTCCAAGAAAAAGAATAGGACAATGAAGATGTGGTGTGGGATGTAATCATAAATTGCATGAATTTTCTTCCTAAGAAATTTCTCTAGCTCATCAATGTAGATCCCAAACAATGTGGGAGACAAGGGGAATCTTGTTTGACTAGGATGGTGCTCTCGGTGAAGTCAGAAAAGCCATGTTGTGCACATAACTGACCTACATGTCTCAGAAGTACTTGGGAATTCCACAGTGAGGGACTCAACTTCGTCTTGAACTGTCTTATTGAATAACATTTTAGGGCACAAAATATTTCATGTCACAAACTATTTCATTGAAGCCTTGGTCATATGTGATCTCATTCATTAGTTTGAGAGAGAAATGATTAAAATTGAAGTGAGTGGATGTTCTCCTTTTAAATTTGTATTTTTCCTCTTAATATTCCAAGGAAACTACTGAAACACTGAGGAATTGGTTCTCACTGTGGACATTTTACACTGAACAACTTATTTAGAACATCACCTTGATGTAGTTAATTAGTAGTGCCATAAACACCTAGTGACCCACATTCCTCAAAAAATGTGGTGAATAATTCCCATGAATATGATTTCATTAGTTCTATATTAGATATCCATACACCTCATACTTGATCTCTATACATTTCATGATCACTCAAAGTGGAAATATGTTTGTCCTAGTTACATAGTTTCAAATGGACAAGATTTTTTCCCTGGCCTGTTATGAAAATTTTGAACCCACTTTTTCATTGAAGCTTACAAGATTATCCTTCTAATGTGTTGGAAGTAATATTTTTCCCCACATAGAATTATGAATTATTATAAGGGAAAATAGTTCCTCAAGGTTGCTGGTTGAATTTCCATTGTCAAGGGATTTAGAGGAAAAATCCTTCTAAGAAAGAGTCAATCCCCACTTGAATTTTATGTTCATTGCAAGACATCTAAGATATTTTTTTTGTATCCCTTTTTTTTACCATAATCTTGCACTCATTTACACTTTGTTTAACCTAAGTTGAGAACAACTACTTAGATTGATGTTATGTGGAGATGTTAACATGAATGAGCATGTGTGTATATGAGAAATTCCTAACACTGATCTTTGTGTACAATACCCTCCTTAACTGTTCATGCAAAATGTATAAATGGTATATCATTTATTCTTTCAGTAATACTTTACTGAAACTAGGGTTTGGAAATTGATTCCTTCTTTACTTTATGAGGCCTAATAAGTATGATCATTTTTGTATAATGTACGATCTTAATTTAGTAGTTTTCACTAAACGTTTTGTATATTTAAGGATTTGAGTTTACTGTTTGTATGTCTTATCATGTTCTTTTACAAATCTGATTATGATAATGTTTTGATAGATTTTTCTAAAGGGTGTAAGTGGAGATGAGTTAAATAAAGTTAATTTGTTGTTCAATATGTTTTTTTTGCAACCTTTCATTTAACCCTTGAGGCTCCATTCCTGGATGATGAAAGGGCCACCCTTCCAAGAAATCCCTTTAGTTCCACAGTAAATGTTACCATGCCAAACAAACAAGTGCACTTGGAGATATCTATTTGTAGAATAATAGATCCCATGGCTCTTAATATGGGAAATGTGCACAAAAGAGAACTCCAAATACAGAACATAGTTAATAAAATTATGACCAATTCTCTTCTAACAAGTGATTCTTTGAATGAAATTAAGGGGGATTATAAAGCCACAATAAGTGCTACTTGCACTTCTGAGACAACCAAATCTTTCAGTGTGTCTACTACAAGGGATATATGTATTTCTAGTGAAGGTGTGCATCAAAGAGGCATGTCTTCAACTTGTGAGAGATTTTCACCTCCATCTTTTTCTTCTGGTCATTCAACATATGGGTTATCTATTTCTTAAAAAAAAAAAAATTACGAGAATCTCTTCAACTTATAGGTACAGTTCCTTAAGCAACAATCACTTCTTATTTCAGTAATGAGGATAAAGAATTTAAACATTTGACTGTAGTTGATATATCAATATTTTTTGTTGCATTTGGAGATAATTATTGTGAAATGGCCATAGAGGAAACACCCAGTACAATGCAGTTAAAGAATGAAGTAATAATTGATAATAAGGTTGATTCTAATTTTATCACAGTGTCAATCCACATTTTAATGCAAGCAAGAAGGTATTCATAATGAAGAATAAGGATTTTCTAAAGTAGAATCCATGTCTTCCCATTATGATTATCCGAGTTTTATGGTTTCACTATCCTGCCGATGTACTTTGAAGGGTACAATTTCTGAGAGGAACCAGATCTTTCATATCAAGTACTATGGAAGCTTTGACATGTCTCTTGGAAAGTTCTTACAGGATAAATTATTTAACCAGGTAATGTTGTTGATTTATGAGCTTGTTTTTAGTTACTGTAAAAGTCATTTATGAGTAGCTTATGTGGTTGTATTTATGCACCCAAATGACTTACAAGCTAGGTATGCATGTGGTGTTGTATGTTCTATTGTGGGTTATGGCATGGTGAGTTCTTTCTATGAACCTTGAATGCACTCAATATATCCTAGTAACAGAAACAAGAAATGCAACCTACGATTTGAGAAAAAGTAAAAACATGTCATGAAACTTAACTCAATTCCACTTAATCATAATTTAAGCTATTCTCCTCATAGTCACGAAGTTCAATAAATTTCAAGGTTGAAATTTGAAATTCCCCAAACTTCAAGCTAGGTTGAACAATTTCATTACAATATAATGGATTGTAGATTTCTATGGTTAGCTTTTTTACAATCTACACTCAGATATTCCACAGTTTTCATTTTTGCTTTGTCAACATTTCGAGTCTAGACCAAGACTCATCATCGGGACTTGATTTACAAAGGAGAGAGATAGTAGAGATAAATAGGGTTAGGGAGATCTTACTGTTTCCTTTGTATTTTAACCCTTGTCTTTTTAAGATTATGTATCTCCTTCCATGTTTCCCCTCTGTACAGGGTCAAGATAATGGATTGTATATTTCTGTGGTTAGATTTTTCAGAATCTACACTCGGATATTCCACAGTTTTCATTTTTTATTTGTCGACGTTTCGAGTCTAGACCAAGACTCATCATTAGGACTTGATTTACAAAGGAGAGAGATAGCAGAGACAAATAGGGTTAGGGAGATCTGACTCTTTCATTTGTATTTTAACCCTTGCCTTTTCAAGTACGTATCTCCTTCCATGTTTCCCCTTTGCACAGGTTCAAGATAATGGATTGTACATTTATGTGGTTAGGTTTTTATAATCTACACTCAGATATTCCACAGTTTTCATTTTTGCTTTGTCAACGTTTTGAGTCTAGACCAAGACTCATCATCAGGATTTGATTTACAAAGGAGAGAGACAATAGAGATAAATAGGGTTAGGGAGATCTAACTCTTTCCTTTGTATTTTAACCCTTGTCTTTTTGAGTACATATCTCCTTCCATGTTTCCCCTCCGAAAAGGGTCAAGATAATGGATTGTAAATTTCTGTGGTTAGGTTTTTTAGAATCTACACTCAGATATTCCACAATTTTCTTTTCTTCCTTATCGACGTTTCAAGTCTAGACCAAGACTCATCATCAGGACTTGATTTACAAAGGAGAGAGACAGTAGAGATAAATAGGGTTAGGGAGATCTGACTCTTTCCTTTGTATTTTAACCCTTGTCTTTTTGAGTACGTATCTCCTTCCATGTTTCCCCTCCGTACAAGGTCAATATAATGGATTGTAGACTTCTATGGTTAGGTTTTTTAGAATCTACACTCAGATATTCCACAATTTTCATTTTTGCTTTGTCGACGTTTTGAGTCTAGACCAAGACTCATCATTAGGACTTGATTTACAAAGGAGAGAGATAGTAGAGATAAATAGGGAGATCTGACTCTTTCCTTTGTATTTTAACCCTTGTCTTTTCGAGTACGTATCTCCTTCCATGTTTCCCCTCCGTACAGGGTCAAGATAATGGATTGTAGATTTCTGTGGTTAGGTTTTTTAGAATCTACACTTGGATATTCCATAGTTTTGATTTTTTCTTTGTCGACATTTCGAGTCTAGACCAAGACTCATCATCGGGACTTGATTTACAATTCAACAAATTTCAAGGAAAATTTAAAGTTGACTTCAAATACAAACAAATTCTTGATTAATCTTCCTTTATTCATATAAGCTCATTGACATTCAATTTGAATTTGTTTCTCTGGATTTTTAAGAATAAAAATACAAATCTTAATTGATACTTCCAACTAGATAGCAATACTCCATTCTCTATGTATCTTACCTCCCACCCAAAACTGTGTATAATTCCTTCTGCACTCTTGTATCAATACCACTAATCATTCAAGACTCTAGTCTTGACTCCTTTGAGACCAAGTAGTTTTATGTAATGAACGTATTGTATTTTATATATATATATATATATATATATATATATATATATATATATCTGTGTATATATATATATATATTATATATATATATATAATATATATATATATATATATATATATATATATATATGTATTATATATATATGTATATATATATGTATATGTATATATATGTATATGTATATATATATATATATATATATATAATCTATATATATGTATATGTATATGTATATGTATATGTATATGTATATGTATATGTAATATACCCCTTGGAAAAATCATAATTTTCATTAGATGCAAGTGCATATGCATAAGATGTGGCTGCGTGCCAGTTCAAAAAAAAAAAAATTAGATCCCAAAAATGATCTCCAAAAAAGGATCTCCATGCAGGGAGACAGTCATTAAATAGTACTGCATAATTGAGTCAAAATTTAAACATATTCTATGCAGAGAGTATTTCTAAAAACATGTGATGTTATGTATATACATAGTTCAAAAAAGACAAAATAAAAGAGATTTGTTTTTCATATGTTCAGGCTCCTACTGAGCCTAGTCTGCATGGTCCATATACAGCTAGTGGTAGTACTGGAAATGGTCCTCTCCTCGCTGCTCCTGTATCAACCAAACATTGCATGGCCTGATCGCTGCCATTTTGGAAAGTTGGTCAACGATGGTGTTTCGTTCCCTATAGATGCAATGACAAACAAAACTGTCAAAATGTGAGATGCATATATGAATTTCTACCAATATATGTCCCAAAGTGTATGTGTGGCAGGTTGTGCTTTTGTTTATCCAGTCACAAACAATTTTGGAGTCACCAAAGATTTTCAAATTATGACAGTCTTTCTTTATAGAAAATTTGATTAGGTGGTTGTCGTGGAGAGTTCAACAAAGTTATTGGTGCCAATCCCAAGTTCCATTTGAATATGATAATAATGGTTTGTCGAAATGTGTAGTATACCCCCACCACCACATCCTGTATCTTGAGGAGATCCATCAAAATATGCCCAGGGTTTGAAAGATCTATGGATTCAAGAATGATATCCTGGGAGGTGTGGTGGTCAAGTTCTCAAGGAGAGGGTTGTAATCGGCTATAATTCTGGCTGAGATGGAAGTCCAACGAGGGGTGGTTTCACGGAAGATGTAGCGATTTCTGGCAATCCATATTTCCCAACAAAAGAGGAAGGGGAGGTTTCTGGTTTTGGCCGATGTAGTAGATGCCCACCAATTTGCCCAAGCTTCCTTGGTAGTCAAAGCCCCCCAAATGATAGGCAAGTGAAGGTGGGTAAGAGTGTAGGTCCATAGGCTGATAATGACTGAACATGATAGAAAAAGATGATCCAAAGATTCAGAATTGTTCTTGCAGAAGCAACACCAAAATGGCCCATATTGACCTCTCTTATTTAAGTTTTCCCCAGTCGGCACCCTTTTTTTTAGGATTGACCACAGGAGTAGTCTTGTGCGGGGAGATGCTTTCAGTTTCCACATGTCTTTCTACCATGGTTTAATGAGTTTTGGCTTGTGTTTTTAGCCAATAGTAGGTACCCCTCTTTAGGGGAGTACCGACCACTCTTGGCGATGGTCCATATTATCTCATCCTCCCCTTATCTGAGTCTGATGTAGGATTCTTGTAGAGTAGTAGTGTAGGAATGCCATGCTTGATGCCATTGTCAGGGGAGGAGAAGGCTGCGAGCTGTCTTCCATGCTTGATGGAGAAAGGATGATTTCTCTGGCTCCACTGCATGATTTATATGCATGATTCATTTATCATAGAGGATCTGTAGTAAGTCCAAGGAGAGATGATGTGCATTACCACATCATATCGAAGGGTCTCAGCTAATTTGGACAGAAGCCCCATCAGATATTCTCCATGTTAGTCCATCCCGTATAAGGGGAAGTGCATTCAAGCCACTTTCCATATATTAGATATCGTTGTTTTGTTCTAGCTAGGTTGTCTTAGCCACTCCATTGGCCTGAGCGGGGTGATATATTTTGCAACAACAATATTATTCCATAGACTAGTGGAGGTAAGTAGATGCCACCCAGGCTTGGCCGCCAGTGCAGTGGAAAATTCCTCCAATTTTTTTATGCTCCATCCACCCCACTTCTTGGGTATAGATCGGAGGTCCCATCTTGCCTAAGCAAATATTCTCCCAGGATGATTACCTTTCCAAAGGAATCTGCTATAGAGGTTCTTTATTCTATTGAGGATGCCTCTAGGAATCCATGCAAGGGACATCCAGTAGACCGAGGTGGCCTCAAGAACTGATTTGATGAGCACCAGCTGACCGGATCTGGAGAGATATTTGTGGTACCAAATATGAAGTCTTTTCTCCAGCTTGGTAATTAACCATATCTAGTCTACAATCTTATATCCATGTGGTTTCAATTTGTATCCCAAATATCTAAGGCCCTCATCTAAGTGATTCAGGGTGAAAGGAAACCTTTGTAATGCAAAGTTTATTTCATGGGGGGAGCATTTAGAGACAGTAATAGTGGATTTGGAATTGTTGATGGCCATGCTTGTAGCTTTTTTTAAGAGGTTGATAGTGTTTTGGATGTTAGTGAGATACCCTATTCCCCCATTTAGAAACATAAGAACATCATCCACAAAGAGAAGGTGGGTTATAGTACAGTCCTCAGTAAGTATGATACCAGAGAGTCTACCCCTGTGATGCATGTCCTTGATCAATTTGCTTAGGCCTTCCATAAAAAGAAGAAAGAGCAAAGGCGATAAAGGGAATCCTTGTCTAAGGCCCCTTTCAGAGCCAAAGAAAGGAGAGACTGCCCCATTGACTAGAACATTGAAGGATACATTGGTGATGCAACACATAATCCATTTGATAAATCTGACAGAAAAGCCTAGATGGATAAGGAGCATTCTAAGATATAACCAACTTACTCTGTCGAAGGTTTTGGAGAGATCAGCTCTGAGGATCACGCCTTTGATATTTTTGGATTGTGTTGAGTGCATCACCTCCTGAGTTGATCCGATAGCTTGGTGAATCTGTATATCTTTTAGGAAAGAAAATTGTTCAGGGGAGATGTGGGCGGATAGGATGGGGCGAATTCGATTAGGTATTATTTTGGAAATGATTTTATCAAGACAGTTATAAAGGGAGATAGGACGAAATTCATTATAAGATGATGGGTTGTTAGTCTTGGGAATGAGAGCTATGAAAGTGGTGTTTATGGCCTCATACATGCTCCCAGATATCCTGCATTCCTCTATGACCTTGATTAGGTCATTCCCTAGAACCTCAAAGAATGCCAGGTAAAATTCGATTGACCACCCATCTGGGCCCAGGATTTTATCCCTTTTGAACCATTTTAGAGTGGCCTCAAGCTTCCCCATGGTAACTTCTCTATTGAGATGCTCGGATTCCTCCATATTAGTAAAATGAGGAAATAGTTACGCTACTCTAATGACCTCAACCAAGGTAGCATTAGGAGGGTTTTGGTAGACTTACTTAAAGTGTGAGGTGGCCAATGAGGCCAGCTGGGGGAAGTGTCAACCACAACTCCATGTTCATTTGTTAGGTTCTAGATGGTGTTATAAGCCCTTCTTCCATTTACGAATTGATGGTAAAATTTTGTATTTTCATCCCCTTCTCTCAACCAAATAGCTCGACTTCTTAGTCACCACATTTCCTCTTTGTCCTTGAGAATTTCCCTCTTAGAGTTGTTAGCTTCATAAGCTTGTCCCTGAGCTCAGGCGAAAAGAAGGTGCTTTTTCTATTTTCCTCAAGGATGGCTATGTCATTTTCAATTTCAATCACCCGATGTTCTTCATCACATCTCTTATTATGAGCCTAGATCTTCGAAATTTTCTTTAATTCCTTTAGGTTGGCCATGAATCATTTAGTGATGTGTCCGTTCCTATCCGGAGGGTGGGTCTTCCAAAAGTCTGTCACAAGACTGGTGTAAGAGATGTCATTCAACCATGAGGAGTTGAATTTGAAGGGGGATCTAGGTTTGTTGATGGTGCCATAGATTTCCAGATGAATAGGAAAATGGTCTGAGAGCCCACTAGATCCCACTTATTGGCAATAAGTATACCCTTGCTCCAATAGATGTTCCTTCGTGAGGAAACGGTCTAGTCTCCTTGCAAGACTAGCCTCCCCAATTCGTTTGTTGCTCCAAGTTGGGGTTACTTTTGCCACTGGAATATCAATGAGCTAATGAGAGTCGAGGAGCTGCTCAAAAAATCCCACAAGGGGGTCGACCTATGCCTGAAGACCCCAAGATTCCGAGAAACTGAGGGAAAAATTTAGATCTCCCCATATGATAAGATTGTCTTCCTGTAAAATGTTGGTTCCCAACAACCTTTCCCAAAAGATCTCTCTATGGTGGCAGGGTCCATAGATGTTCAACACTCTAATCTCCTAACCTATCTCTTTTGAGTAGATGTTAGCCCCTATGAACCCTATGCCTCCCCAGGCTCCCAGCAGTTTAATAAAGCGAGGGTTGTATCCTAGGGCTATGCCTCCTAATCAACCATTTACATCGAAGGCATGGAAATGCTAACTAGGGAGCATGAACTCTAGAAGAGGTGTTATGATAACAGCTATACCCAAGGTTTCCTGAAGAAGAACTAAATCACCAGGCTCCTTTAGAAGGAGTCTCCTCAACGCTAGTTTTCTGTTAGGACTAGTTATCCCTCTACAATTTAAGGAGATGGCCTTCATGGGGGGAACACAGGAGGAGGGCTCTGTGCTATAAGGACCCTATCTAGTGAAAGCTATTTTCCAGAAACCACCTCTAACCCCACCTTCAGTTTTGCTTTAGACAGAGAGGACGGTCTACCATGAGTGAGCTTCAAGACAAAGGGGAATGGACAGATGTAAAGGCCAATGGCATCCGTCATAGTTGCCCGAGTGTGGGAGTGGAGATGTTAGCGATGAGGTTCAGGGGCAGTCCTAGGGATGGGGATCTCATGTGCTAGGGGGTTGAACGAAGGCTCAACAAGGGGATTGGGGGTTCAAATGAGAGATGAGGGGACTAATCCTGTGGTTTTTGGATGGGGTAGAAACAGAGATAGTCCCAGGATGTAGAGGATTAGATGATAGAGAAAATGAAAATTTAATGGATGCAGAGAATAAGGGAGGACAAGATATACCCAAAGAGAGCACTCCGTCAGTAGCCGCCTTGGACCTGGTTAGCGGAGGTGAAGGTGGCCAAAGGGGTGTAATTCCACACTTCTTCATCATCTCTGGGTTTGGCCTGGATTCATCCAGCTCAGCATTGATCATGTCGGCTTCATCCGATTTTTCCTTCCGCATCTGTGTTCCCTCGATAGTTGTGGGCTTCCCTCTAGATCCTGATTTATTTTCTGCGAGGAGAGGGAAATCCTTGTAGAGATGTCCAAATTTATGACATCATCTGAAATGGAAGGGAACCCCTTCATAGTCTAGGATCTGTGTCTGATCATAGTTCCTCCAGCGAAGGGTAATTTTTTCTTGCAAGCCTCCTTTGATATCTAAGTGCACCAATAGTCTCGCATAGGCTATGACACCTATGGAAAGGTAGGATCTCTGATAATCCAGGTAAGTTCCTAGGGTATTGCCAATTCTTCTAAATATTTCCTCAGTCCAGAAATGCAAGCACAGGCCAGGTAATCTAACCCAGATTGGCCCTGCCCCGAGCTGTTCTCTGTCAGGGTCGAAGAGCAAGCTCCATCTCCTTAGCATGATTGAAGTTTGTTTGATATGCCAGTAGGATGATAGAACCTAATTTGTGTGGTAAGCTATGCAAATCTGAGGGAAAACCAACTGTAGACAAAAGTTTGGAAAATAGGTAGATCTACCAAGTGATGGCCCCAAATTTTGGCTACCCATTGCTTTAGTCTAGCTACGGAATAGGTCCCTCCTTTGACTCTACCTACCAGGACCATTGTTGTCATGTCCATAGTGTCCTGCCACTGGAAATCCTCTTCCCAGTCAATGAAAATGTCTTGTGGCTTCGGCTTTACACACCTTTGCTTCTTTCCCCGATTTGGCTTCACAGTCTCTGCTTGCTCAGCGTGATCTTCAGGGCAAGGGTTTGGAGGATGAGAGATAGGGTTAGGGTTAGGGTTTGGAGATAAATGTTCTGATTCAGGCAGGTAGGCATCCAGGAGGGAGGGAACAACAATGTAGCTTCCATACGGTTGTGCCTGTTCTAGGGGAGGGAAGGAGTGCGAAGGGAGGGCTTCACTAACTGGGGAACGAGGTGGGTAGTGAATAGCTCACGGGGATGGAGGGAGGTTAGGCCAAAGGATTCAACCGCTCGTACAGATGCAGAGGGGCCAGAGACAGTGAGATGGGAGGACGGTGTTAGGGATGGTGCGAAAAGAGATGGCCAAGTCACAGGTAGCTACGGAAGATCGATCACAGAGCCTGGCTGTCCCAAAAGCGACAGAAGAGGGGCAATTACCTCCGAGATCTCACTATTGAACGAAAAGTGCATGTTGTTGTTAGCTGGTCTACCAAAGATGGAGATGCCCTCGAGGGGGTCCTCGGAGTAGTCTATTAGGTCTCCATCCATGTAACTTCGGGGCTTACACCAGCTGCCGTTGAGAACCAAAGTCACTGACACAAGCTAAAACGAAACCCTACAACCGCAATACCGCAAACTGCATTCAGAAGTTCAAAGTTGTCGGGGGTAAGCAGGAGGTGGAGGGTAAAGAGGGTTCCCAAGCATGTTATGACCAAGACTGTGATTGAATATGGACTGCGTCTACGCCTAGGCCCTAGGTGTACATCCGGATGGGCTACCCCGTGTCAGGGTGTGGGTGTGCCAGCCTTTCCTGCATTCGCTTCCCCATTTTATAGTCTATTGAACTTAATGTTGAATTTCTGGTTGAATGCACAAAATGCACAAATGGGGAGTTATCTTTAGTTGGATGCAACAATAGTGAAGCATATTGCTTTCAAAAAGATATGGTTTATCCTCATCCACTAGCTCTAGTTTGGAGTGAATCCTGCACATTTTTTGCAGCTCTTCCTACAACAATTGAGTAAGGAAAAGTAGAAGGCTTTACCTTGAAAGAATAAATTGTTCAAGAGATAGACACCTTTTGGGAAAAAGGTCTCACTCTAAAGACAAAATGCTAGCTATATAGATCTTAAGATACTATAAGTAATTTGTGTGAGGTATTCTCTATCCAACATTAAAACTTCCATTTTATGTTACTTATTCCTCTAGAAGTTAGGAACTAGAGGTACTATAATACAAACAATGTGGATAGTTGAAGACATGTGTGAGGCGAATTCTAAAGTAATTTGTCAAATCAAATATTGGGGGTAAATTCCTGCAGGAGCATGATGATCTTCAAGGGACCCTATTGAAATATTATGCAAGACCGCAAGGAGGTATGAAAATGTTGCCTAGAATTCTAGTGACACAATCCCATCAACAGGTATGGGTATATGCTACATGTTCTTCCAATGTTGCAAATGGGGATTATATTTATTTGAATGTTTTGATGATGCACTCTTACCTGGGAATGTTTTTCAACATAATATTAGCACAAAAACTATAAAATTAGGTGAAGGAAATTCTCTATAGTAGTATGGAAACCATTCAGCTATTTTTCAACTACATTCTAGGGCAGGTGGTGGCACTGCTCCAAAGGGAGCTACAAGGCCATGTGTCAAGGAACATCGAGGTCAAGCTACTGATCCACACAATATTGTTCCTATTTGAAGCGTTGTAATACAAGCCACATAATGTGTATGTACAAGGGCTTATTTTTAAAGTGGTTCTTTTCACTAACTCAACCATGTGGTCCCTTTGAAAGTTTTCGTCATGAAGGATTGCAACCTTTTGGGAAGCTACAAAAAATGATTTTTATTTTTAATTTCTACTAATTTAATTGTTCAATTTTTTTGGTGTTGAATATCACATATCTGCTTGCAGCTTCACAAGGAGAGGATTGCAGAAAGGATGACATCTTTACAAGAAATTGTTCCAAACTCTAACAAGGTACAAAGACAAGTTACATGAAATTCTTTTTCTTGGGCTGATTGAAAATTTCACCTAGATTCTTATCTTAATGAACTCCCACACCAACTTGAGGATCCTACTTCTAGTATCTTCTTATTTTGACCTTCATTAGGATATTATGAGGAATATAACAACATCCTTGACTCTACCATCATGTTTTATATTAGTGCATCATGTTGGAGAACTGAATTGTATTACAATACTACATTATATATCTAGCTTGCTTTGTTGACATGGATATAGTCCTTTGTATCTATAAGAAAGTCCTAGAGAACTACTATTAATTATTACTATTAGGGAATTAACATTGCAATCCATAACCACAAGCACTGAGCTTCTAGTCCTCAATCATCAATATGCTATCTTATTTCCACTTTTTTCATCGTTACCCCCCATACTTCATGAGGATTGTATGTGTGATTTTTATTAAACATTAAAGGGATTTGCAGGATGATAGATTTATGAGAAAATATTACTTGGATATGGTAATTGCATTAGGTTGATTCAATATTTTGTATTAGATGTGATTATTTTATAGCTTTGCAATAAGTGGTAATGGCTTATCCATTGGTACTCTATTCAGGGTGGCATATCTATGGTTGATGGATCAGTATGTTATTGGATATTTGGTTGTGGTGCTTAAACTTTTCTTTATGTGACTATTCTAAGCATCTTGATCTTGTTAGTGATATGTTTCTTATTATTTTTAGAGATCACTACACCCATGCTTATGTATTATGGGTCTAATTCCCCAACGGCTTGGCTATGGTGGTGATGATAAATCATTGGTTGATTAGTTATTAGGGTACAATTCACATGTTCCCTTTATCTTATGTTGTTAATCATCACTTCGCACTTGGTGAGACCTAGGTGGGGTGATATTTGAGTTTGTTTGTTGAGGTTCCCTACAACTTATTGATATATTGCCTATGTTCATCACATGTTAGCAAGGATGGGATCACATTTGAGGAAATTGTTTGGCATGTTCCCCTTTGTTCTCTTGATTTATTATTGGGGTTGTATTGGCACATGTGGAAATGACATATTATTATTTTGGTGAAGGAAATCCATTTTGATACAATGGTGGGCACATACTTTATGGCTTGTACTATATCTTGCACATTATATGGTATTTTCCTACCCTTAATTTGAGATTCCCATACATATGGTTGGCCCCACTCTTTATCCATGTCACATTTGCTTACAGAGAAACAATATCATATTCATCGGGATTGTACATCACTATTTCATGGAGTCATGGGTAAACATTCCTAGCCCATGAGTTAGGAAGAATACACTATTTATCACATGGGCTATCCACATTTTAATAATATCGAGCCGCCATTTTGATGTCATGGGTCCAAATGCTCACATATTGTCATATTGGTGGACTCATATACTATGCTATAGAGTTGTTTTTATTTCTTGGCACACAAATCCATCATGTGATAGTTGTTCAAGTGAATGGAGATGTGTCTTTGAGTTGTGGGTTGACCTTTCCATTACTTAGCCCATGTGATTTAAGGAGGACTTGTGACACTTTAATTTAATGGAGCTAGATTTTATTTATGTCGACTCGTTGAGCCTCCATAATGATTGAGTAATTTCGTCCATGTATTGGGGATATCACATGAATCTGCCTTGAATTAGCTCCATTGTTTAGTTGGAGTTTTGGGTCCTTCTCCACACTCATGTGGGTAACTATATTATTTTAACATTGTTGGGTTGTCTCATGGATTTGGTTACATAAGAACATTTTTGAATTTGTTTTCCTTGGATATTTTATTAATTATTCTAGGAGAAGTAAGTGGATCTCAAAAACTTATTGCTATTTCTAGTAAGGAAGTTGTCGAGAGGGTTATTTTATTGTATTCTTTGAATAACTACTGGATATAGGAAAATGGTTACTTCTTTATGTTAAGATGTTCTTGAAGGTTAAATACTAAGTTTCTAAGGTGTTCTTGTCTATGGTGGAGTTTTATTTTCTTTTTTTATACAGGTCATCTAGCCACATAATGGCCACTATCACCCAAGTAAAGAAAACTTGTTTGAGTTTCTTGCTTTTTGGGGAAAAAATGACATTAACATTGTTGATGTTAAGGTATATGTGGTATAAAACCTTTATAGTCTACTTTATTTTATATTCGAGTGTTTATCATATTTCATGCCTTATACTTTGAATTTCATCTTCTTTCATTTTTAGAAGAGGAACCCAGTATTTATGGTAAGAAGCAGGAATTTAAGAAAGAGAAGAACAATAACGCTGGAGTGACAGATGTAGAAAGAGAGAGAGAAAAGAAATGGTCTAGTGATACCCTTAAAGCCAATATCCCGCATGAGATCCAGATTGATGTTCAAGTATTTATACAGTGGTATGATCCGGATTGTCCACAGTCTTCTGTTCATTGAGTCGACGTTTCAAACCCCAAAGGGGGTCCATCATCAGGACAATTTAGAAAGATAGAAAGAATTCTTTCTAAATTGTCCTGATGATGGACCCCCTTTGGGGTTTGAAACGTCGACTCAATGAACAGAAGACTGTGGACAATCCGGATCATACCACTGCAAAAAACATCCACAGAAGTCTAAAATCTAACAAGTATTTATAGTTGGTGAATTTATATGCAATGCCTTGGAAACACAATGTTAATGTTTTGAAGTGATGAAACAATATTTCATGTGTAAATTGTAGTCCAACTAATATTAATTTGGAAACTCATATTGTAATACTTGACATTTCATATAATATAATTTATGTGGTTGAAATTATTTATTGTTGCACTTGATGTTACTTAGTATTGGCATTAACATATGTAACATTGTGTTTTCATATTAAATGAACATGCACATTGTATGCAATTCTTTTAATTTAGCCGCAAAATCATACTAATTAATTTATGTTGATTAATAATAAACATATAAAATAAATCTAAAACTATTAAATTAGTAGTCTATATTGATTAAAGATGAACAAAAATAATAACCATTTGGGGAATTTGGCTGGAGGGGAGCGATGGCGAGGGTTTACGCGAGGGTTTTGGCGGCCGAGCTCTGCGATGGCGTTGGCTCATGCAACAATGGAGGATGCGGAAGGGTCAATCTCAGTCCCAGCAAAAGGAATGGAGGAGCTATGAAATTTTTTACAAGACAGAACTCAGATCTGAAGTTGTGTGCCGCAGATCAAGCAATGCAATGGTCCAAGCAGCCGCCGTCGAGCTCTGTTCAGGCACCAGTTCCCTTGATCCGAGGATCGGTTCATAGCTCCAGCCTAAGACACTCCCCTACAATCCGATTGTCAAATCGACCTCTGCTATGGTATGATTTGGAAGCCTTTTTTGGGGAGATCGAGATCTTGGAGCAGCGGACAGTGCAGTCTATGGGATTGATGCCGCTGCCCTGGAAATGGATTTCCGAATCCAAAAATGAGCCAACAATTGGATGGATCTGCGTAATAGGAGGCCAGATCTGGGAATACAGTTTGATCCCAGGTGGCAGAACGAAGAAATCAACCCTAGATCGGGCAGAGTTTCTGCAGATCTAGTTATGCATAAGGGAAAACAAACCAAAACGGAGCCAGATCTGAAACTATGCCATCAGCCAGGGTAGGTAACAAATACTTGTTTTCAGATTCTGATTAAACCCCCTCAGGGGAAAACTCGTTTAGTTTGGGTTCATGCAGGGGACACCTCCATGCATTTGAAACAACAAATAAGGGCAGAAATGGGATTCCCAGTTCAGGCCCAGCATCTTGTTAGTGGAAGGTGGTCCCTTCAGGACTGTAGACCGTTGGAAAGTTACGAGATTGGGCTAGGATCAATCATTACCTTAAATCTCAGATTAAGAGGGGGGGCTCTGCCTCAGGGTCAGACAAGCTCCTCAGGGGGAGGCAAAGGGAAAAAAGCTGCAGCCCAACACCATCCAAAGGGATCCTACAAAAACATCTTACAGGGTAGCAGGAATGCAGGGCTTGCTCCAGATCAAGGCGGTCACATGCCCAAGCCATACATTGTGGATCAGTCAGAGCAAACCCCAACTTTAAACTTATATTCTTCAGGACTTGATGATTTTGTCAAGTCCTATGAAACACAAGCTCTTATTTTCCATTTCAACAGCTTTTGGCCCAAACCTATGGATCTTTTCCATTGGATCTTCACCTGCTGGACCATGGAATGTGACATTCATTTATGCTCAAAGGGTTTCTTCATAGTAAGATTTACATCCAAGGAAGTCAAAGATATAGTCATCAGTACCGGGCCATGGTTTTGGGGAACGTCAGGGCTATTTGTGACCCCATGGTTCCCTGATTTCGATCCAAATAAAATTACTTTAACTAAAATGCCAGTCTCGGTTAGACTACACAATCTCCCTTTGCACTTTTGGGATGAACAAGTGTTGGAGGGCATTGGGAACAGCATAGGGAAATACATCAAAACAGATCTGGAAAGGATCGATGAAAGGATCTACACCTACGCACGTATCTGTGTGGAAGTAGATTTAAGCAAAGGGCTGCCGAAAAATATAAGTTTGATTTACAAACAACAGAAATGGTTGCAGGTATTAGATTATGAAAACACCGCTTTCAGATGTAGGATCTGTAGGCAGACAGGACACTTACAAAGTACATGTCCAGAAGCCAAGAATAAAAAGAAGCAGCAAGGGAAGCAAAGAAAAGGATGGCACTTTTCTCCCCCAGATTCAGAGGAAGAAGAATCGAAAGCAGCTGAGGAAGAACTCCCAGCAGAGAAAACTGAGGTAGCCCAAGAAATGGAGAATCAGAAAGGAATTTCATCAGACAACAAGGCAGTGGAGACACGCATGGATCCTAGTATAGGAGGCATCAAACGGCACCACCACTCAGACACTTCAGATTCAGACAAAGAACCTAGTCCACAGAATACAGAGACACAGTTAGTTATTGCTTCGATCGAACCCTCTCATGGAGAGTGGCGTAAGGTCGAAAAGAAAAAGGGGAGAAAAACCTGATTCGTGAGTCATACTCACTGCCGGTTTTCAGTTTTTCTGCCCCTCTCTTTCCCTTTCCTCTCTTCCCTTTTCTTATTCTTTGTGCACGTTAGTTCTCAAACGTTGCATGGGGTGAAAAAGCACTTGGGCCTTTGTGGCAGCATACAGAATTCTTCAGTGCATCTGCTAGTGTAACTTTTCATTATTTTTTAATAAAAAGTTACCATTTTTTTCCTTGGAAAAAAGATGAACACAAATAAAAAGAATGTACAATGACTAATTCAATTTTCCATAATGATTATTAATGAAAGTAAACGAAATGAATATAAACTATTGAATCCGTCATTTATATAATGAATATGAAACTACCAAAAAAAGACAAATGACTATTGTAAATGATAAATTTGTGATTACAAATGATGACTAAATTTTTCTTATATATGACTATCAGTAGCTAATTTACAGTATCTTATAATGCGACCAACATTTCGGTCATATTTCTTTGGTCATTAATTGGTTTTACCAGGTGATCATATAGTAATATATTTTGTTGTGTATTTGGTAATTAATTGTGACAATTAATGACTAAATCAATGACCAAATTTATGACTAAATATACTACTAGATAATAAAATTTAGACAACCAATTAATCACTAAGCTAAATGCATCTAAAAATTGGTCACATTATAAGATATTGTAAATCAGCTACTATTGGTCACCAACTGAAAAATGGTCGTTTATATGAAAAATTTAATCTTTTTTTAATAACTAATTAACCATTTTGTATTAGTGAAAGTATACTGAACCAAATCTTAAAATTTTGACTAAAATTACCCAGATATTTGTATTTAGTATACACAAGGTTTTTATATTTTAAGCTCACTATAAAAATAATTTTAGTGAATATTCCATGTTATCTTCTCTGAAGAGGAAAAACCTAGGATCGTATGTTCTGATACCAAATGTTATGTACCAAATAATTAAAATAGCATAAAATAGAGAGAGAAGTAACTCCCCACTTCAATAAAGGGAGAAGGATGAAAGTGGAGCATATTTAATGGGAAAAATTACTTTCACATTAGAACATGTACAAGATCAGATGATTATAAAAATATGCCCCCTTGGAATATATATGTATATAGAATACAAAGAATATAAGTACAATTGAAGGGTCTAGTTAAAAACACTAATATACTACTAGGAAAGCAATAAATCAATATCTATCACTTTATCTAGTGCTTAACATGGGTATTTATGCTTATGATCAGATTTGTCTAGGTCTTAACAAATATTGTTAGGCATATCAACCATTAGTTGTGGTTGAAATTGGAGGTAAGATTGCTAAGCAATCCAAATTTATGTTTTAGCTAATGTAGGACCTATCCATAGTTATATTACTCCTAAAGTTATTAAATTGTTTGTTCTTAAGAAGTGTAAGTATCATAAGCCAGGCCTAGTCTAGATGGCTAATGGAACTAAAAGAAAGGTTAGTGAAATAATGTAGAGATGTTCACTGGAGTTTAATTGACTCTTTTAACATGGAAAAATATATATTTTTCCTTTTTCTTATGAAATCCCTGTTGTATGAAGTGATTGGAGTGAAATTTAATTAAACTTGACTGCAACAACAAGACTTTTGATTGCATTAAGGAAGATGGTACCCTAAGGAGAGTAGAGGATTTCCAAATCCATCCTTTGTTAGGACAATTTTAGCCTTGCAACTAAATATTTTTTTAGAAAAGTTTGGCAATTGTATGCAACTGGCATGTTGGAATCAATAGAAGATAAAGGTCCAAACATGAAGATTATCTTGTGCAAGAATGTAGTGATGTATTTCTAGATAAAGTGCCAAGAATTCCTCCATAGGGTTATTGATTTCTCATTTGATCTTTTACCTTGATCTACACATGTCTCCAAGACTCCGTATAAAATGAGTATCCTAAAATTATTGGAGCTAAAAATGCATTTGTAGGAGTTAGTGTAAAAGGGATACATTTTATCAAGTGAATCTTCATGGGGAGAACCTATCTTATTTGTGAAGAAAAAGGATATAACTCACAATATATGTATCGACTATAAGTATCTAAATAAAGTCAAAATGAAGAGTAGGTATACATTTTCTCAAATAGCTAAACTATTTTACCAAATGAGAGGATTGAAAAGGTATTAAGAAAATTTGATTTGAGATTAGATATCATCAAGTTAGAATTAAGGAATAATGCACCCATAAGATAGCCTTTAGAGTGAGGAATGATCATTACGAATTTTTGATGGTTCCATTTGGTTTCATGAATGCCCGAACTACATTCAAATTCTTGTTGAATTATATTTTTAGTGAGTACTTCGATAAGTTCGTAATTTTTTTCTAAAAGACAATAATTTATTCTAATTTTGAAGAAGAACATGAGATCACTCGAGGATGGTTTTCCAAGTATTGAGAGATCATAAGTTGTATGAAAAATTAATCAAGCATATTTTTTATCAAAAACAAATTCATTGTTTAGGTCACATTTTCTAAGGACGAGTATTTGCAGATCTAGAAAGATTGAGGTTATAAAGAATTGGCTCACTCCCAAAAATGAATAAATGTAAGATCCTTCATGGCCCGTCTTGTCTATCATTTGAGATTTATTAAGGAATATTCCAAAATAAAAAACCTAATTACTTCTTTCTTCTTGGCAATCACTAAAGGTTTATTAAGGAATATTCCAAAATAACAAACCTAATTAATTCTTTGAAAAATAAAGGGAACAAGTTTCAATGGTCTCTCAGATGTTTGGAAAGCTTTTGGATGTTGAAAATAATTCTCACAACTGACTCATTCTAAGATTTAAAACCCAAACAAACATTTAGTGTGTGCAATGAAACATTTTTTAAAATAATTGGTGCAGTTCTCATGCAAGATCATTATGCAATACGCTATTGGTAATAAAATTTCAAATAAAATGAGAAATTTTCTTTTACTCAATTCTTGTGACTTGTTGTAAAAGTGAATGATCTAAAATTGTGAAGGAAGGAATTGATGAGCAAGAGAATTGAGCTTAGAACTATTCCCAACAACTTGAAGTATTTCTTTGGTTGGCCAAACTTAAATCCTAGGCAAGCTAGATGGTAAAAGCTTCTTTGTGAGTTTATATTGAGATCAACACATAAAAGGAAATTAAAATAGATGTATTGATGCACTAGAAAAAAAATACGCAATAGTTGTTGGCATTTACAAATTAATTTTGAAGAGAGTTATTGAGTCTTTTGTTAAAGATGGAAATTAAATTATAGAAATTTCAACCTAAAAGTAGCTATGAATTTTTCATGTAATTTCTATGTCATAATATCTAACCAATCAAAATCCTTTAAATCTAAAAAGAGATACATGTCTTAAATAATTTTAAATTGTTTAAATTGGGTATCTATGAAATATTATATTTCTTAATTTGGGTATCAGCGAAATATTTTATTATTAATTTGGGAAGTCATGAAATATTTTATTATTATTATTTATCTACTTTACCCATATGAATTAGAATATCAAAAAAGCTAAACAAAGTCTTTTGGTAGAAATCACACGAGAGAATTTTTTGGCCAACACATTTTGAACCAACAAGTGTGGTTCATCATCAGGACCAGATGGAGAGGTAGACCATGGAAAAGGCTTAAATAGAGAGCAATGATTTGCAATGGTCTGCTTCTTCATCTGGTCCTAACGATGAACCACACTTGTTGGTTCGAAACCCATCGGCCAAAAAATTCTCTCATGTGATTTCTACTGAAAGAATTTTTTTAATTCATTATGGATCACAAAAGCTTGAATACAGAAATCAAAAAAGTTGTTAATGCAATGTAAATCTATATACTAGTGAAAAATATAAATTAAAAATGTAGGCACATTTGACATTAATAATAAAAAAATGGTTAAATATAAAATATATATAGACAATTATATATAAATATAAACATAGAAATTTATAGTTAAATAGTTAAAAAGGGCATAGCTTAACTTATAGATGAAATAATTTTTTTTCAAAGCATTTTTTTGGTTAATTTTAATCAAAATCGAGCAAAACTTTTAAAAAACTTGAGTTTAAATTGTTTAATTTGTAGATTTTGAGTGCCTTAAGGGTTTGTCAATGTGTTCAATACATTTACACATTCAAAAATATATTTTAAACAACCAAAAATCATAATCTTTCTTGAGATTGTATCACCAAATGCTAGTGAAAAGGCCATTTCACCTATAAGTTAGGCTACATCGTTAAAAATAGTTAAATAGTTAAAAAACGCCAGAAAAAATAGTTAACTATAAAATAATTAAACATAAAATAATTAAATAGTTAAAAACATGTAGTCTAAACAAGCCACGTTTTTGCCCAGAAAAAGTTAGTTTTTTTCGCATATATTTGGTTAAATCTGGTCGGAATTTTGAAAAAACCATGTTATAGTTGTCAAGTTGTGGAATTTCTAGTGCCCTAGGGGTTTTGATGATGTTGAATCGATTTCTAGTGTTAAAATTGTAATTGAAACACTAAAGATTTAAGATTTTGTAATCCAAAAATTATTGGATTTCGGCCAAAAAATATATCCTCAACAAAATTGTTGCCTCAGTAAACAATGTCATTAAAAATAAATAAAAATAGTTAAATATAAAATATATATAGACATTTAAATATAAAATATAGAAAATAATTAATATAAAATAAATAATAAGACGGTTATTTAATAGAAGGTTATATATGGGGGATCTCGAATAAAAGTAAAAATTGAAATAGTATATTAATATTTTTATTAGATCTCATGCTAACAAATATTGTGGCACATAGATGAAAGTAAAGTAATATTAAAAAAATTCTTATATGACAATTTTTTATTAATTTCTTCATTTTTTCTTAGGGGGCCACTTATAGGCTGAAATTTCCTCTAATTGATAGCAAAGTGAAAGATAGATTGCAACAAGAGATTAGAAAATATATTACAATTCTATCAACATCAAGATGTTGGACTTATTATTTATAAAATTAGAATATATATTCCAAACTCTTCAAAATTTATAATTATATGAATTATAATGGTTAAATACATAAGATGTCTTATTTCGCAAACTAAGGCTACTAGAAATTGATTTCATTTTTATTTGGGATGAAGAAACATGTTTCCAATTGAATGGAGTGTTAGAAAGTTATAATTGAACATCAATACCTATGATGTTTGTTGCAACCTTTATGACTTTCAAAATGGAAATGGACCATGGATTTTATTACTGAATTATGAAGGACAATGAGGAACATGATTCTATTATTATTGTAGTGGATAAATTAAACAAGGTGGGTCATTTTATTCATGCTAAAAAATACTCTTGAGGTCGTTGAGATAGAAAAAAGATTCATTAGACAAAATCTTAGATTGCATGGGGCATACAAGGTAATTGTATCTAACAAAGATTCTAATTTTACTTCTAAAATTTTGGAAGAGTCTTTTTGAATATTTTGGTACCAAGCTAAATTTATGTATTGAAATACAGCCCACAACCAAATGGATAAGCTAAAAGAGTCAATCAGTTGATCAAATATATCCTTTATATGTATGTGATGGATAAATTATCCGAGTGGGAAGATTATTTACAGCTAGTGTAGTTATCATATAATACCCGATGTCATGCATCAATAAAAATGAGTTCATTTGAATCTTTATATGCTACAAGATATATTAATCTATTGATATTGGATAATCTAGTAAATGTAATTATGCTTAGTATGGATAGGCTCAAACAAATTGAGCAAGAAATTGATAGAATTAGGTAGAATTTAAGGGTAGCCAAAGATGTGTAGACAATTTAGGTAGAAAATAACATAGTCCATAGAGGATTTGGTAATGAAAATCATGTATTCATCAAATGAAGCCAAGGAAGAGTCATCTTAACCTTTGAATATGTGCCAAGAACTATGAAGAGTCATATTAATCTTAATCTTAATATTTGAAGATGTGAAAAAATGCATTCTTAAATATATGTTTATGAAGAGAACAATTTGAAGTTGAAAAGTGAAGCAAAATTTTAAAAATGGTTTTACGAGGGTCAAAGCATGGAGTTGACTTATATTTTTTGGCAAGAGAGGCGATTTTAGGTGAAAAAAGATGGCTTGATTGAGAATTTTAAGCATAAAAAATTGATAGAATTATGTAGAATTTAAGGGTATCCAAAGACGTGTAAAAAATCTATGTAGAAAAGAACATAGTCCATAGAGGATTTGGTAATTAAAATCATGTATTCATCAAATGAAGCCAAGGAAGAGGCATCTTAATCTTTGAAGATGTGCAAAGAACTATGAAGAGTCATCTTAAGATTAATCTCAATCTTTAAAGATGTGAAAAAACGCATTCCTAAATATAAGTTTATGAAGAGAACAATTTGAAGTTAAAAAGTGAAGCGAAATTTAAAAAAATGGTTTTATGAGGGTCAAAGCATGGAGCTAGGTTACACTTTTTGGCCAGAGAGGGCACTTTTAGGTGAAAAAAGATGGCTTGATTGATAATTTTAAGTGCTCAATCAAGCTCATCGAGCGCTAGAAAGGCATCTCGATCGGGCACTAAATCTAACTCTCGATCGAGCTCCTATGTAACCCCAGGTTAGGAGCTCAATCAAGCTTTAAGGCTCAATCAAGTTTTATGGCTTGATCGAGTCACGTTAAAGCTAGAAATTTTAAAATTTATGTAAATATCAATAATGATATGAATACTTTAAATTGTAAGTATTTGATAGTTTAAAAAGAAAAAAACTAATTTAATTACTAATTACGTTTGAATAGGTAATAACAGTGGTGTGGATTAATTTCTCATTACATTTCTAGTGTTTTGGTCAATAGATTTGAAAAACGATTCTATGACACTTGCAATTGAAATTGCAATATTCTTTATTTATATTTTGGTAACTTAAAAATTAGTTTTTAATATGATTTAAAGTTTCAAAGTTATAATTTAAATAATACTGCCCCTCTTGCATTAATGATCCACCAAGTCCTAGATTG
>APFE030423555.1:0-16091 GCA_000404065.3 Pinus taeda | reverse complement strand
TTTAAATCTATTTTTATAATGACTTTAAATTTTTGTTTATATATATATATATATAAATTAGAAATATTTTTATATTTTAGATGATAGATACATTTGTTTTGGTTTTTTAAGGAAATGATTAAAACACAATGTTTTTAGCCACTTTGATGGGATGACCCACGCCTATGCATGAAGCTATGAAGACATATCGCAATACATCTTCAAGGTATTTGATAATGACACACATTATGAGGTTCTAAGTGCAAGGTGTGCACTTGGGCATTGTATCACGAGGAGGGGAACGAAGGGATGTTGGGTATTTATTCTCGATGTATGGATAGGGTGAGTTGGGAAAGCTTGCCTATTCTTGATTGCATTTATACCACTCTCCTGATTAATTAAGGGATGTAGAAGGGAAAATACTTGAATGGTTCCACTGTTTTCTCTTTGCAAGTAGAAGGACTAGGTTGCCCTGGCTTTGTCCCTTTGTATTTGAAAGAAGTGGGTTACCCTCAACACTCCACACATATTCCTTCTGTTGGATGCATACGAAACAATTCCCTTTTCCTTGATTGCAACATTCCTCACTCATAACATTGTATAATGTTGTCCTCATTGTTACTTCTCAGTTTCCAACTTCCGATCTAGTTTTTATTTCTTATAGAGAGATAATTTTGGGCTTGTGAATCTCTATTTTAGAGATTTCCCCCATTTCATGTATCTCCCTTTTTCTCATTCTCCTTTTTTATCTCTCACCACCTATTCCCTTAGTTTCCTTCGCCTCTCTTAACTGCTCCTTCCAACCCATGCTCTAATTGATACTTTTTCACTTTTCACGCGCTCTCTCAAATGCTGAGGGAGAGACTCTATTCGTGAAGAGGAGGTGGGGGCTGAAGTCCTACAGAAAAGTCACGAGCTCAAGCTAAATCCTAAGCCTCAACAAACTATTTCCATAAGAATGCTCCCTTGCTCATTCAACACGAATCATAAGACATTGAGTAAGAGCTAATTGGCAAGAGAGTTAAAATGATGGACTAAGAAGTTATGTCATATGTGGAGATTGGGTCCTCGATATGAGCACACCAAGATCTCATCATAATTAGTACCTTCAAAATGTTGATTTATACTGGCAAGCTAAAGACTTGTTGGGAAAACCTTGTTTGACCATAGTGAAAGTAGGCATGAACTCCTCCTTCACATGTACGAGCTCCACCTTCTTGAAAAAATCATGGATGACTGACTATAATGATTGGAAATAACACTACTCTCGGACAAATATATACCACCTCTTGGCCACCCCGCACGTCCTGCCCGTGTTGGCTGATTGCATGGTATCTTTGTGGCACAATGCTGCCATAATAAGTAAGCCTAGTAACACCTTTAGTTTATAATTCTTGTGCATGTTTAGATCCTTTTTTTACCTTGTTATCATAGGTTTTATAGCCAATTTGTATCATTTGTAATGATCCCGGCTACCACCAGCTCAACCCATGGCTTTTTGGACATTATAGTCTCATTCATGACGAGTCCTCTAAGCATGATTTAGGCTCAAGCAAGTTAGCGATGGTCAAGGATTCACGCCTTGGCATGGGTTGTACATATATATGTTCTTAATATAAGATTGTGAGTTTACTAAAAATATTCTTAGCCATTAGAGGAAATATTATGATTTCAACATATCATGAAAGTAAGGAAAAAAATATGTATTTTTCTAATCACCCAAAATAAATCCAATTAATTATGCTGAAGACATTATTTCAGGAGAGGTTACTCTAGAGGATTTCATCCTCTGTCCATATCATGTAAGAAAAGGTCACGTGTACACATACCATTTGACGGTAAAAATGGCACCATGTTGCAGAGGAGAAGGTTTTAAATAGTTAGGAACATGTCCACACACGTAAAATTTTCTATGTGTGAAGTGGAGTTAATATGTGAAGCGAACAACATAATAATTCAACAAATGGCACTTCTAATAGAAGTTCCTTGCAGCCATAGATTTGAGAAGTAGTAGTGTGACCTAGTCAGTAATATGGATTGCCACCAATTTATTAAAGAGGAGCCGTTGCCGGACTATAAATCTGTTCATGAGGGTAGATCAAAGACACAAAATTACACTCTGGGAATTTGGGTAGCTTAAGTTGCCACATATCTTAACTGAGTTTTTCTTGTATTCCTTTGCATGACCTCTTCCTTCACAATCTCACAGTGTGACCTGTCACTGCCACCACATTGAATAATGCCATACAGTCTACGCACCTTAGCTTGTCTACGTTACCAACGGGCTTCAACTTCATTCTATTCATAAAATTGAAGCTTCGTCCACATGGTAAAGTCGTAGGCTCTTTCAATACCTCATCCTAGAGGTGCCTGAGATTGTCAGCCCCCAAGTCATGAGGGATGCTACGATTGAGACCCTATAAGCCACTACCATTGGGCTAGTGGATAAATCAATCTATACTTGTTGAGCCACATATGATATGCCTATAATGGATGCGATACATTCATTTTTTGATTTGACAGTAAAAAAGAATTGACACTCTCAACCCTTATTTCATTAATAAGCCTGGAAGGCGTTTGAGGTGGGATAGTATGCTAGAAATATCCTGTGGAAGTTTACGCATTTTCTGTGTCATCTTCTAGAGCAAATTTTGTCTTTCACAAGCCCATCTTGAGGGACAAAATGTGCAGTATGAATGCCAGTCCTCTGACATTATTGCATTTTCTGTGTCAATTTCTAGAGCAAATTTTGTCTTTCACAAGGCCATCTTGAGGGACAAAATGTGCAGTATGAATGCCAGTCCTCTGACATTATTGCAGAGAAAAGTAATGAATTGATAGAAACTAAATATTAGATGAATGCAAGTGGGGTCAATTTGGTAGTTGGAATGTATATCAATGCTATAGTAGATGGAAGTTTTATGAGGAAACTATGCTCTCCATATTTCTATAAAAAGTGCCCAAACATCGAGTTCTCCTTCGATCATGTTGTAGGGGGATGGTATATCCTTGTCTCGCTTGTGGGAGGCTAACATAAATGGAAACCGCCACATTATAAGTAACATATGCACAATGTTACACCTACATATATGTAGATTGTTTCTCGTCCTAAAAATTGAGCACTCTAGAGGAGAAGTGGAATGCATGATTCAGAAAAAGCAATGAGTTAGCACAAGAGAAAAAGAGAAGCGATGGAGCCAATTTATACCACTATTTAAAGTCGATCCACGTTAGTTCTAGATTAATCCAATGATGTATATTGATCCACTGGGACAAAATACAATTGTATAAATTCAAACTTAGGGGCCGATGGGATTATAATTACAATCCCATGGAATATTTTAATATGAACGACAAGTATTCAAGTTTAGTGATGGGATTATTTGCAATCCAGTGGTTTTCGAGATATCCAAAGGCAACACACATGGGAGAGGTTTCAGTATATGATCGACGTGGCATTTAAAAAATCAAATATGTTAAAAATTCCATGGAAAATCCTTGGTGAAGGTGAAATGATTTGCATTTTAAATTTATTTGGAGTTTGTAAAAGTAAACATATTGAGCCTAGCTGACCCAATACATGTTTTATGGTTGTTAGAATTAACTATTCGAACAATTGTTTCATGAAAAAGAATAACTCCAATAATAGAATTGAACCAAGATGCAAATAAAAATGTCAAAATGAAACGAAGTGGACGAGTGTAGTAGAGACAATGTTTTTCAAGCAGGGTAATTTTTAAGGATTTCAATATTATAAATATGTATAGTATTATTGGCGATTATTCTAATTGAAAAGTTATACATATAGAATGTAGGTGAATATTCAATAAAAAACATGTAATTTTCTATTAAAACTGGTAAATATTTGATGAATTTCATGAATGTAATCATATATCTGCAGAAAAAGGTGATTTTTTGATCAAACTGGCGATTATTATTATTTTTTCATAAAATGTCCAAAAAATAGCCAAATTACGAAATTTTTCCCCTAATTTTTTTCTAGTTTTCAAGGCACTATGGCCAGAATAAAATGTCCAAAAAAATAACGAATTTGCGCAAATTTTCCCCTAATTTGTTTCTAGTTTTCAAGGCACTATGGCTAGAATATTGGTTGAGGCAAAAACAGAGGTTGGAGCAGTAGTTGAAATTGGATGGTGGACAAAATAGGTAAATGTGTGTGTAAAATATTAACAGACACATTAGCATATTGTTATGTGAGTCACACCTATTCTAGCAAGTCTATATGTTATGTTTTATGTTGATGTAGTGGTCCTAGATAATGTATGTACCTCATAACTCCATGAGTTGCAGTGTGTATTTTTTGTCTCATTTGATGTAAAACTATCACCTTGTTGCATAGCAGAAAGTTCTATATATATTCGTTGAACAAGTTGGAATACCACCTCATATTTTTCATGCATGGAAGCCTTAGAACCTTAGTTGTAGATTTGGATCAAAGTAGCTATGGCCATGAAAGTCAATCCAATTTGGGATTCATGCCATTTTCCTATTGTGGAGCTCACGTTTTTCTCTGATCAGTTGAAGTTGATCAAGAAAATACACACTCGTAGGTGAAACAAGTTGATGATGTTGAGCTGTAAAATTTTTCTATTAATCATCCCTTAGCCTAAACCCTTTTGCAAGCATGTAATTAAGATAGTGGGATAACTTAGATAAATTAATAAAAAAACCTTAGAAACATGGGATTTTGGTCAAGGTTTTGGACGTCATGTTCAATTCATACCCAAAACAATGGCCATGAACTTAGACATTTTAAAACATTTTCCAAATGGTTTTGATTAAAATTTTACATTTGGTTTTTGAAAATTTATTTTCAATATTTTTCAAATTATGTAAATGATATTTAAGGATGAGAAAATTATTGATATTCATAGTTTTTCTACTTTTAAAAACATAAGAAATTAGAGTGCATTTGTTATTGTATGTGAGAGATAATACAAAATAAAGCGCATTTATGTTATTATTAAATGCATTTAAAGGGATATTAATACCAATTCTAAAGTGCATTTATGTGAATATTGCAAAGGAATTATAAAATCACATATATTTTATTTATTAAATTTTTGAAAATAGTGTTTTACATTTTCTCTGTGTAAGAGCTTAAAAAATTATATATTAAAAAATTAAAAAAATCTTCATATAATAAATGATATCATTATTTCTTTTATACTAATTTTATTAATTAACATATTAATAATATTGATAATCTAATTTTAAGGTTATGGTAAGTTAGACACCAAACTTGTATATAAGACCCACTTGTTTGTTAGATAAGGCACCTATTTTCACCCAACAATTTGATGACTAAAGTTTATTGAAAGTGTACATACTCTAACCCCTTTGAATTTGAACATATGACCTCTGAGAAGGAAATAGTACAAGCTCTTAGCCATTAGGCCCACTCAATTTGTAAATAATTTCAATTGAAACTATCTTTTGGTCGTGAATTAAGACCTAAAATTACTTTTGATGCACTAATAGCTAGTTTTTCTCACACATAATAAGCATGCTAACTTCCAAGACCTAGAGGCCTTTAGCATAAGTAAAAATCTACATTGTATGGACCACAATGGGTTCTTTAAAGAGATGTGGTTTTTCTTAAATAAAAATAGTGAGTTAGGTAATATTAATATATAATAGAAAATAATAATTATGCTTAGCATTAATTTGACATTAAATTATAATAGGTTTTACACCTAAAATACATAAATAAATAATTTGTATCAAAATTTAAAATGAATCTATGTAACAAATGAGGCTTAAAATCATTATAATGACTCAATGGAACTGATAGTCTTTGAAAGATGTGTAATATTTGTAACAAATTTCAAACATAATCAAATTTCACATAGCATAGGATTGTATACACACTTGGAGGTCCTTGTGATTTTAAATTCTATTATGTCTTTGATAATAATTTCATTTCATTTATTTCATGGGTTTTTCATAGTAAAAATAACTAGGTACTCAAGTTGAAACAAAATTTCAATGATAGAAAGCTGTCTTTATATAATCAAGGTGCAACATCATTATGAGGGAAACAAAGTTTAGGCTAGACTCAAATTTTATTTAGTTCAATATTTTTATTAGTTAATTTTATTTTTCAGGCAGTCGTGTTTCCCACCTCCCTTTAACACACATGCATTTTCTAATTACAATTGTGACTAAACACCTCCCTTTAACACACATGCATTTTCTAATTACAATTGTGACTAAACACGCTTGACATGTGGTTGAGTGTTATCATATTTATTTATGTTACATGTCATGCAATATTCTTCATTGTTGATATATTGATGCTACATTTTCATACAAATGAATGTAATATTCTTCACCATGGATATGCTTTCAATACTTGACCTTTAATTAGACAAATAGATGGGTTTCCATTTTTCACATTTTGTAGACACGTAGAAGTAGAGTTTCGTTAGCTTCATCATTTAAACATGTCAACCAAGATCTGTTTTGTTTTGAGAAAAAACTTTTTACTTCTTTTAGCTAACCAACCATGATATCATTTGATTGCTAGGTTTTTATTTAAGCTTAAGAGGAGGTAAATAACTATATGAACTTAAAAAAAAACAAAAAAACAAAATGAATTATAATAGTACAAAAAGAAAATGAATTTGTAAATTAAAGAAAAAAGGAAATTCTTTTATTACACTTTGAGTTTATATAAACCTAAATAATAAGTTATTTTATTAATAATAATTTTTTTTTTTTTTTTGTAAAGTAGTCTAATTTCTATTATAGTACAAAAAACAAAATTACAGAGAGGCGAACCTCGAACTGCATCCTTTTGCAGTGATGGGATTTACAGCAGTATGTGCCAAGACTAGCTTGCATGTGACAGAACCTAACAGAGAAGAACATAGAGCAGGAATCCATCTATAATCCGGAGTACAGAGTTGTAGTTTAGCCGTGTAGGCGTTAACCAGCACTATATAGTAAACCCGAGACTTAGAAACCACCATTGACATAGTATGTAGAAACATAAACAGAAACCAGAGGCTGTGCAACCATTTCTGGTGCATCAGCTTTACATATCAGAAGAGAGAGGAAGAAGACATTGAACCCCAAAAGACAGAGCCAACCTTGAAGACTAGAAACCCGGTGACGATGATCAGTCGTCCACAGAGGTTGAAGGAATTTCTTCCACCACCCGGCAGGAGTATGGGTCTGGCTCGCTTGAGTCGGTGTGGGGAGCATCATCCTCCGCTGGCGCACTTGGGCCTGCCCCCGCATCCACTGAAGATTTTGCTGCTTTGGACGTCTCTGGAACAAGAGCGGGAGGTTGAAGAGCTGGCAGCAAGGGAGGCTGGTCCGGAGGCGGAGCTGGCGGAGAGGGAGGCTGGATTTCTGCAGGAGGACCGTGTGCTTCATTTTCACATTTCTCAATTTTGACGGATACATAAAATGTATCTGAGTCCAGGAGAACAGGGAAGCTAAAGCGGGAGGAGGGGTGAAAACTGTGCTGGCAGGGCCTGGACTGGGCAGACCCAGAGCGTCTTCCTCTGCGACGTCGGGCGCTGTTGGCGTCATCGGATAAGGAATCTGTGGAGCGAGGGACAGAGGTTCGGCCTCTCCCGCCTCTCGGCCCAGCGCGTCTGCAACTGGCGCGTAGACGTTCCGACGACATCGCAAAGAGGGGAGGAAGGGGAGATGAACGGAAGGAGGCCCAAAAGAACAGGAGAGCCAAGGAGCCGAGGAGGTCCACTTAACGCAGAGAATGTCAGACAGGGGCTCGAGCAGCGGTTGAAAGGGGATGAGAAACAGAAGAGACAGCACCCAGCACGCAGGCCGGGAATTGCTTGGGGAGCTTGCAGAGACGACGAGCTCCGGCAATGTTGCAGCCTCTCGGCTCAGGTAATGAGGCACAGAGAGCGGAGAGGGATTAACAATGGACAGGGGGTTAACCTCTGCGCTGCCGGCAATTGAGACCTGCCACATTACAGGCACACAGTAAAACCAGAAAAACCAAATGCAGATCCAGACCTTGCCTCGCAGACCAGGCTTATAACGACGATGCCAACGGCGAGCCATGTGCGAGCCAGCTTCTGCAATGAATAACCAAGGTTGCAGAGGATTTGGTTTGATTCGAGGAGGAGGTGCCTTAAACGTCTTCGCGCGAGGGTGGAGTGATCCCGAAGCGCTCACCTGCCGGCATCTTAAATGCTTGGTACTCGTAACCAGGTTGGGCTGCCACTTGCCCAGTGGATAGCTCACCGCCACCCGTTTAACGCAGACTAACACCCGCATCCGAGGTATTAATAATAATATTATATGTTATTGAATTATATTATTAGAATATTTTGTAGGGAAATATTAATAAAATGGGAGGGAAGAACATCCTCTGCTTTTAAGACAATTTGGATATGTTCCATTGCTTAGAGTATATTTAATTCCTTATTTCTAAAATTGCAATAGTTGAATTTTATTAACAATCTACAAAATAATGAAGTTAAATTAAACTATAACTTGCAAGTCCACCATAAATATTTTGATTAATAACATACTAATTTATTATATTTTCTTACAATTGTGATAGAAATCTCATTCAAACATTCTTGGTATAAGCTATTTTGATTTAAATAAAAAAAAATCTAAGTAAATTACTATGAAAATTGAAAACAAATTTAGAACTTCAAAACAACTTAATGTCATAACTGTAGAATCCTAAAGAAATTTGACCAATACGCCAGGATCCATTATAAACCTCAAACTAAAATGGAACTTTTACATATATAAGCGATATATACAAGCCAGTTTTAAATAGAATATTTTACATGATGAAATCATGAGTGCAAGAAACTCATTTCCCGCCAAACAACACAATTTCTCTGAGCATCGCAGCGAAAATTCAACCAAAGCACTAACTTGCGGTAAATGTGGATAACAAAGATTTCTTCACCCATCAACACAATTTTTCTCCAAATCGCAGCGAAAATTCAACCAAACACTAATTTAATTTGCAGTAAATATGGATAACAAATATTTATGAAAGGTTTTGAGGAGTTATTTACAAATAAATTCCAAATAAAAAAACGTACGTTTCTCTTCATTTTTATTTAGGTAGTTTAGTTATAAATTATATACAAAATTTCAAGAATAACGTCCCTTTTTAAAGTGCTTTTAGGGATAAATCATACCGAAAAATGAACAAATCAACCAATATTTTACAATAAATTTATTAATAATCAATTTTTTTTTAAACCTCTAAGTGAGTTAATTTACCAATAAATCACAAAATTCTTTAAGCGAGTTAATTTACCAATAACTCACAAGATTCTTGGTAAGCGAGTTAATTTACCATTAAATCACAAGATGATTCTTTGTAGTGAAACAAAAGAAGAGTGATGAGATTTCCTTGATTCTTTAGTTATTTAATAAAACACAGATAACTCACACACACAATGAGGCAATAGTTTGCACTAAAACAAGCTGGCAATAGTTTGCACTAAAACAAGGTAAAGAAAATTTTAGAGGCTCTGGCTAAGAAAATTTACATGTAAAACGTAGAACCTGGTAATAGTTTGCAGCAAAACCGGAGAGAATGATTCGTTTAGAAACAAAAGAGGAAAGTTTTGAAGCCTTCAGTTATTTAAGTTAATCATAAAAAGCGTCTATGTTTGTGGGCAGAGAACAGTAAACTGGTTTCTTTTAATTTTCATCTAAATTTAAACAATAAACTGGTTTCTTTTAATTTTCATCTAGATAATTTTAAGAATACATTATATGGAAAACATGTATCAATCCCATAACACAAACAAGAGAGGAAAGATTACATTAAGCTTTCAGTTATTTATGAAATCCCCAAACCTACCGAACAAAGATTTATGAAAATTTTATCAGTTATTTAATTTACTGATAATTCACAGAAATCCCCAAATCTACCAAACAAACATTTACGAAAAATTTATGGACTTATGGCCTGATCCTACGTTTTCGAGAAATTCAAAGGAATCTTTGCCACTGCGACTACCTGGGAAGTTTGATCCCTGATCGCAGAGCAACCTGGAGGTGAGGCGAAAAATCTTCGAAAGGCGGCTTCGTCGTAACGCACCCTGATATAGTTTCTTTTCTCACTTATCATACATACAAAAGAAAACAGATCTCCAAACATACACACAAATGCAAAAACATTCCACACGCAGACCCCTTAACTCACAATATACAGGGCAGGGCGTATACAAATTAACTCCTAAGAGATATAGAAATGGAGAGATCCTAAGAGTGCAATATTTTTTCAACACAATGAAACAGGCTTACACATCTTCGCATTAAAATGAAAGCAATATTTCCTTTAATAAAATGAAATAGCCTGACATATATCTCCCATTGCACTATGCTTTTGACAACATGATTTCCCACCGAATTCGGCATTCTCTTGACACGAAACTCCAACAGAACACCTAAGCAATGCAGCAAGCGATGTTTTCTTAAGGTGAGAGCAAATCAGGGTGAAAATTGCAGCTAAGATTCAAGAAATTTTCTATAAATTCCAAGATAAAGATCCTTTTAAGATTACCCTATTTCCCGCGGCGCAGATAAATCACATTGAAAATGTGCAAATGAACCAAAATCTTGCAACAAACCTACATGATTAAGATCATTCAAGCAGTGAGCAAGTTAAATTTTAATTTACGGACAAATCACAAAACTCTCTCCAAGAGGTTGCAGATTTCTTTGAAGCTTTAATTAATTAAATAAATACATATAAATCACCAAGGCCCAATAGTTTGTAGTAAAGCCAGAGAAACATAATTTATTAAACCTTTAGTCATTTTCTTTTACAGGTAAATTGCAGACGGTGGGAATAATTTATAATAAAATCAGAGAGCGATTTCTTGAAGCATTGGTTATTTAATTAACAAGGAACACGGCAATAGTTTCATGCAAAACCAGAGAGAATGGTTTCTTTAAGCGTCTATTACTTAATTTAAGAACATAAACAAGAGAGGAAATATATCATTAAGCCTTCAGTTATTTAATTCAAGAATAAATCACAGAAATCGCAGAAGTTTGAAGTAAAACCAAAGAAAGAAAAATGTCTTTCAAAATCAGGAAAAGAATTTGAACATTAAATTATAGATTGCAATATATCCCGTGAACAAAGACCTATGCAAATTTTATGGACTTATACCTTCATCCTACAGAAATTTAAAGGAAGATCTATGCAAATTTTATGGACTTATACTTTGATCCTACAGAAATTTAAAGGAATTTTGGCCACTGCCGTTACCTCGTACCTCGTAAGTTTGATCCCTAGTCCAGACGATCGGTGAGGTGAACAATTTTGGAGAAGCATGGTGGCATCACTTTCACAATAATGCACCTGATCTCGTCTCGTCTCCTCTCCTCTCATAGATTCAACGTAAAACGCATCACCAAACATACATACAAATGCAAAGGCATAAAACACGCATATGCCACACAGGAAACACATCACCAAACAAACAAACATACATGCAAATGCAAAGACATAGCACACACATAAGCCAGCCACATAATATACAGAGCGCACACAAATTAACGCACAATATAATATGCGCCTTTAACACACAACTCTAACACCAGAAAGAGCACAGAGGGCACACAAATTACAACACACACTATACAGGGCGCCTTTTAACCCACAACTCTAACACCAGAGAGAGACAGAGGGCTCGTGGTAGGAGATAAAGAAATGGAGAGATCCTGCAGT
Organism: Pinus taeda; assembly: GCA_000404065.3. NCBI lineage: Eukaryota > Viridiplantae > Streptophyta > Pinopsida > Pinales > Pinaceae > Pinus > Pinus taeda. The sequence continues at coordinate 4,387 of APFE030423555.1, read as the reverse complement.
AGTATATATAATAAGAGTAGTCTTCCTTTGATGAAATGCAGCCCTTGGATCAACAAAAAGCTGCTTTATGATCCAACGGCAAGCAATTGCTGTTCATAAATTTTCAAGTTGAGCCATTGATATGTCGGTCTTTAATTCAAATTGAACCGTTGCATGACATTGTTATGATCAAACCATGATTTAGGTGATGCTTTCACCGCTGACAGCTTGCACTTACTCGTGGAATTTCGTAAAAACAATATCGTTGAGTGGTAAAATATTGTCCTTATTATATATAAAAAAAACTAATTAATAAACATGGATTTTTATTATATTCCCTCAATTTCATTTGATGATTTAATGGCAACTCGTTCTTTTTAAAAAAAATATTTTATTTAAAATACAATTATTTAGGTGATGCTTTAACCGCTCACAGCTTGCATTATTTTAAATTTTATTCCATTTCTTACATTGTGTTACTGGTGAAATTTTGTAAAAATCAATATTGTTGAGTGGTAAAATATTGTCCTTATTATCTATAAAAAAAAAACTAATTAATAAACATGGATTTTTATTATATTGCATCAATTTCATTGGATGATCTAATGGTAACTCATTCTTTTCTTAAAATCTATTTATTTAAAATACAATATAAAAGAAACATTTTGTTTATTTATTTAAAATATAGTTAGGATATTGTATTAACATTAATATTTTGAATTGAAATAAAATTAAAATTTTACTAATAATAATTTACTAAAGTATACTTTTATTAACAATATGAAGCCATGGAGTTATCTCTTAATGCTCCTTCAAGATTTTTGAGAACCACACATAGAATGAGGTTCTAACTCGGAGCCAACCATCTTGTAGGTTGAATGTGCAAGGAGTGCACTTGCGCATTAGATCGCGAGGTGGGGATTGCATTGAAGCTGCCCCAAATGAAGACATGTTGGGAAATTATTCTCGATGTATGGATATGACGGGATAGGAAAGGTTGCGTATTCTTGATTGCATTTATACCACTCGCCTGGTTAGTTAAGGGATGCAAAGGGGAAAATGATTTAACGGTTAAAATATTTTTTCTCTGTAAGTAGAAGGAATAGGCTCCCCTGAATTGGTCCATTTTTCTTTGAAAGCAGTGGGTTACCCTAAACACTCCATCCATCTTAATTCTCTTGGTTGGGGAAGAAACAATTCCATTTTTCCTAATTGCAAGAGTCCTCACTCCACCCAAGTATATTGTTGTCCTCATCATTACTTCTCTATTTCCAATTTCCCATCTAGTTTTTATTGCTTGTAGGGAGACAATTTTGGGCTTGTGAATCTCTATTTTAGAGCTCTCCCCCGCTTCTTGTATCTCCCTTTTGCATATTCTCTCTTTTTCGCTCTCACCTCGTATTCCCTTAGTTTCCTTTTCCTCTCTCAACTGCAACTTCCATCCCGCACTCTAATTGATACGTTTGCACTTTCCCTGCATTCTCTCTAATGCCGAGGGAGAGAGTCTATTTGAGAAGAGGAGGCGTGGGTCGCAGTCCTCCAGACAACTCACGAGCTCAGGATCAAGCCTAAACCTCAACAAATCGTTTTTGTGAGAATGCTCCCCTGATCATTCAACACCAATTATCAGACATTGAGAAAGAATTGGTCGACGAGAGAGCTAAAATGTTGGACTCAGAAGTTATGGCAGATGTGGAGGATTGGGTCCTCGATGTGGGCACACCAAGAGCCCATCACAATTAGTACCTTCACAGAGTGGATTTATACTAGAATATCATCCACTTACTGGGAAAGGTCTTGTTCCACCGTAGTGAGAGCATAGATGAACTCCTCCTTCACGTGTAGGAGGTCCACCCGCTTGACCAAATCATGAGCGATTGACTATAACGATTGGAAATAACACTACTCCAAGATATATATCTGCCACCTGTTGGCCTCCCTACTCGTCCTACTCATGCAAGTTTATTGCATGGTCTCTTTGTAGCACAACGTCGCCACCGTTAGTAAGCCTAGGAACACCCTCATTTTATAGTTCTTGTGCATGATTAGATTCTTTTTTTACCTGGTTATCTTGGCTTTACAACCAATTTGTATCTTTTGTAATGATCTTGGCTACCACGACTCAGCCCATGGGTTTTTCAACATTATAGTCCGATTCACGACGATTCTTCTAAACTTGATTTAGGCTCTGGCAAGCTAGAGTTTGTCAAGGATTCACTCCTTGGCATGGTTTGTACATATATATTTGCTTAATATAAGATTGTGAATTTACCCAAAAAAAGTCCTTATCCATTACAGGAAATATTATGACTTCAACATAGCATGAAAGTAAGGAAAAATATATATTTACCCAATCATCCAAATTAAATCCAGTTAATTGCGCTGAATAAGGGGAGGTTAATCTAGAGGATTTCATTGTGTGCCTTTATCTTGTAAGAACATGTCATGTGTACGCATATCATTTGACGGTAGAAATGTCACTGTGTTGCAGCGGAGAAGGTTCTATACATGGCTAAGAACACGTCCACACACACAAACTTGCTCTGTGTGAAGTGGAGTTAATATGTGAAGTGACGAACGTAATCGTTCAACAAATGGTGCTTTGAATAGATGTTAATTGCAGCCATAGATTTGAGAAGTAGCAGAGTGATTTGGTTAGTAATATGGAATCCCACCAATTCCTTAAAGAGGGCATGTTGTCAGATTATAAATTAGTTGGTGAGGGTAGATCACAGATGAAAATCTTGAACTTTGGGAACTTGCGTGACTTAAGCTTCCGTGTATATGAACTGGGTTGTTCTTAGATTCCTTCACACGGCCTCTTCTTTCATGGCATCACAAGCTTCTGCGAACTCTGCCACTACCACCACATTGAATAATGCCATAAACTTTGAGCACCTTAGCTCATCTTCCTTGCCAGTAGGATTCATCTTCAGTCTATTCGCAAAACTAAAGCTTCGACCACATGGTAAGGTTTCCCACTCTTTGAAAATATCGTATAGAGGTGCCTAATATCACCATCCCTAAACTTGTGAGGGTTTCGGTACAAATACGTAGATTGTTGCGCGTCTTACAAATTGAGCACTCCAAAGAAGTAGAATGTACGATTAAGGAAAATCAGCGCGTGAGCACAAGAGAAAGAGAGAAGCGATGTAACCAGTTCATACCACAATTCAAAATTGATCCACGATAGTTTCGAGTTGATCCAATGGTGTAGATTGGTCCGCCATGACAAAATACAACAATATAAATTCAAATTTAGGGGTTGATGGGATTATACTTACGATCCCATGGAATATTTTAATGTAAACGATAAATATTAAAGTTTAGTGATGGGATTATAATTACAATCAGATGGTTTTTGGAATATCCAATGGTAGCACGCGTGGCAGAGGTTTAATCATATGGATGATGTGGCATTTAAAAAATAAAATATGGTAACAATTCCATGCAAAATCCTTGGGCAAGGTGGAATGAATCGTGTTTAAAATTTATTTGGAGTTTGTAAAAGTAAATGTATTGAGCTTAACCAACTCAATACGTGTTTTATAGCTGTTAGAATTGACTCTTCCAACAAATATTTCATGAAAAATAAAAACTCTAACAACAAAATTGAACCAAGATGCAAATAAAAATGTAAGAAATGAAATGGATCATATGAGTGTAGTATAAACAATGTTTTCCAAGGCACTATGGAAAGAATACTGGTTGAGGCAACAACATAGGTTGGAGCAGTAGTTGAGATTGGAGGGTGGAAAAATATAGGTAAATCTCTGTGTAGAATAATAACATACACATTACCATATTGTTATGTGAGTCACACCCATTATAGCAAGTCTATATGTTATGTTTTAGGTTAATGTAGTGGTCCCAGATAATGTATGTACCTCATAAATCTACGAGTCAGAGTGTGTATTTTCTATCTCATTTGATGTAAAACTATCACCACGTTGCAGAGGAGAAGGTTCTACATATATTTGTTCTATGCCACCTCATATTTGTCCCACATGGAATCCAAACCTTATTTGTAGGTTTGGATCAAAGTAGCTTTGGCCATGAAAGTCAATCCAATTTGGGATTCATGCTATTTTCCTATTGTGGATCTCATGTTTTTCTCAGATCCAGTGGAGGTTGACCAATAAAACACACACTCATAGGAGCAAAAAGTTGATGATGTCGAGCTGTAAACTTTTTCTAATCAATCATCCCTTGGCCTAGACCCTTTGGCAAGCATGGAATGAAAAGGTGGGATAAATGAGATAAATTAAAAATAACGATAGAAAAATCATATTTGGTCAAGGTTTTGTTCATGGTAAATTGATATTCGAAGCGACAACCATGAACTTAGACATTTTAAGACATTTTCCAAATGGTTTTGACTAAAAAATTACATTTCATTTTTAAAAAT
>APFE030423554.1:33159-51396 GCA_000404065.3 Pinus taeda | reverse complement strand
AAATTTTGGTTGTGAAATAAATTATGGTTTTTGGGCATGTGTTATCCATAGGCCATGGTAGTGTCCCATGGAATGGTAACAAATCATATTCACAAGTTACTAACAAAATCAAAATATAACAAATTGACTTTAATATAATTTTTTTCTTACTAATTGATCCAATATTTAAATGTTACTTTTAACTTTTAATTTATTTTTATTATTTTTAATGGTTTATTTTATTTTTTAATTTAGCTCGCATATAAATGTTAAATGTTAAAAATTTATGCCTTCACATATACCCTTATATCTGGATGACATTGACATTAGATTAAATTTTTTAAATGTTAAATGCTAAACATTTACACTTGACATCTACCCCATACTTAGTTGTAGAGTGATTCTCTATGCAATTAAGAAAAAAATAAAACCTCTCATGTATCCATGTAAGCCCATTTGTTTCTCTTATTGTTTATAAGAAATGTAATCAACATTTGGTACATGCATAAGACCCCCTTTTAGTTTAAATAATGTTGCAAGAACTATAATTGAAATATAGTAAAAATGGCTTTACCTATCATGTCAAGAATTTAATCTTATATACTAATACACAATTTTTTCATTGTTAAAGTCCTCATAGGGTTATCATTACATGATTATTTATATTGATTTTGAACTAAAAAAGAAGAAAAAACATGAGAATTGATTAATAAACCCATAAGTATCTAAATCAAAACTAAATCTTCAGAGTTATTCCTAAATTCATTATTTTGTTCTCATTTTCCAGTTTGAGAAGGATTGTGATCTTGAAACCTTATTATCATAGATATTTTACATAGTCAAAAATAACTAGTTTTAAGTTGAAAAATGTTTCCACTCCAAGAAATGTGTAAAAACATTTGTGAATGTTACTAATTATATTATAAAATTTCAATGAGATGAATAAAAAAAAATATAGTTAGCAAAATAGAGAAAACAAAACATATAATAATAGCATAAATGATGAAATAGAGAAATTACATATCACTCTCCATTGTCATCACCTTGATCATCTTCCTCACTTAGCATGACAACATTGTTGTTCTCAAAATTTTGTTTTGATCTAGGGTCGCATCTTAATACGAACCTATATTTCCTATCAAATACATTTGGGTAAAAAAACACCTGGTTGCAACGTTTTAAGGTTCCCTAGCTTCATGCCACATGTTTTTAGACTTGAGAGATATCATCACACTACCGGGATTCCTTTACACTATTCAAATCAAAGGTGTCCCACCACTTGCACCTAAAAATAACACATTGGAATGAAGATAAATCCACTTGACTGATCTCTTATACCTTTCCAACATAGCCTAACGTCCCGTGCATTAGATTTTGACCATCGTGGCTAGAACCACTAGATTTGTGGAACTCGACTTCCACTCCATAGTCTTGTTTCATGCATTTGTCATCGACAACTTCCATGAAAAAATTATGTTCATATTCGCACATAGGTGGGAACAAATGGACCTATATATACATTACAATTAAAACGTGTAGTAGGAAGTTAAAACTGTACATAAAGATATTATAATTACTGAGATGCTACATCCAATCCCTATGTTTAGAACATCCTCTTCAACAAATGGCTAACGACGAGATGCACTGTATTTCTCTCTGAATTGATCAACAACCCAACTATTAGGGAATGACATTGGCATATTTTCTTTGAAATGATTAGGATAAGGAACACTTCTAACATTCAATCGTTTGAATTATTTCTTGTTACTCTCCCATTTCTTGTTGCTTCTATATTGTAAAGATTTAATTTCTTGATGGATTCAATTTATAAACCTCTAATTGAATAACATAGTTATGTTTCCAAAGCGAACCAATGAGACTTATAAAACTATATTAAAACCAAATATGATAATTCTCTTTAACCTTCTATTTTCGTGGAAGGGGATTTGGTCTTTGTCTATGATTAGGATGGTGGAAATTTAGGTGAAAATAAGATACAACCTCTATGGAATGGTCCTTATGTTGTTAAATTTTTTCTAAAAAGGGAAAAAAAAAGGTTAATAGGTCGTGATGGAAATCCTTTAGTGGACCCATGTAATCGGATTTATCTAAAAAACTATTACACAAGTCTTATAGTTGCATGTGCTCATACATATTATATACAAGTTTAGGTGTGGTTTGCTTTTCTCTTTCAATTTTGGTGTATATGTATGGTACTTTGAGTGTTCACTTATTTTTGGTTCTTAATTGGTAGATGTCACGTCCATTCACAATCTACATAGGCTTTATAGATGATCCCAACCATCACTACTTCTATTCTCTTTCCATGCATCGATGAGCTCGTGAGTTCAAGGGGATTTTCCTTTTCCATTGAACTAGCAACATGGAAAAATATAGTGCCACCATTGAACTCCTGTTTGAGGCTATTTTCCTTGGAATACTTCACTTGGTTGTTAAAGTTGACTCATAACTTGTAGTATCTCAATTGAATTGTGTCTATTTTGTGAGGAATCATATGTTGTTTCTTTATTATCTTAAGTTATGTATTTTAGAATGAATTTTTTATACCATTGTATACATTCATATTCCTAGAGACTCTAAATAAGTAAAAAAGGAGCATCTTAGGCCTAGGCTTGTGAGCCATTACATATGCCAAATGCCCATCCCAAGAAAAATACACTATGAAGCTAATCTACATTGTTCTAGTAGTAGCATGCCACGAGGCAAACTATATGTTGAAGGAGGCCTGCGTGATGAGATAAATGGACCCCAATGGTGTGCATATGTAGGTTTTGGAGATATCCTCATCTTGCAACTCATCTTTCTCCTCATCGTCCTCCTCATAGATTCCTTCACACCCATATTTTACTACAATTATTCCTGGACAGTGTAATGATTACCAACCGAGGGGTCAATATAGTTCCACATTTTCATACAAAAACATAAAATTATTAGTGCCCATATATCTATAGAAAATAAAAAATAAATACATATTCCAAAAAACTAAAAACATTGAAATATCCTCAAAATCCAAAGAAAGATACCAAGGGCACCCCAAATGCATACTCAGGAGTAGGACTAGGTCTTATTCTTTTATGAATGTGGTCCCTTCATAAGAATAGTCATCCACAATTGTGATATGGTCACTCTATCATCTAAATAGCCCATAGTTAAAACACTATGGGTCATGTCCACCCTTTAGCATAGCCATAAGTTGATTCCATCGCATCTTTTGTTGCTCAATAGTGATTAGCTAAGGGTATGATATGCTTTGTCTCAAGATGGGAACCTATTCCAAAAATAATGAGACTATAATGATTCCAGAGCTAAATTTCTTATTCTTCCTTGTTCTACACTAGGTTAGTCGGTCTTTTATATTCCCTAGCAAGCACTCACCCAAGTTGAAAATCATAGGTTGTAAATATCATTTTGCTAGCTCCATGTCTTCCCTAGAGGCTAAATGAGTTCCCGCAGAACTTGTTGCGAAGGTCATTGTTAAGAGGATTGTGTGTAATGTAAATCCATTCATCTCTCTAATAGGTATCTTACTATTGACCTTATAGGCATGTTTTGCATACTATTTGACCACATAGTCACCAACACGTTCCCGTAGTGTGCTTTCCCCACCAACCAGTACTGTTATGGCACCTTTCCTTTCAAATAAACTGATAAAGTAATTTTGCACAAAATCCAATTCCAATACTAAAATCTTAAACAAGAGTTGCTGGTCTTAGGGATTATAAATTTCTACTAGTAGTTGAAGAAGTCCAATTTGGCCTTATATGGTTTATGCCTCAAATAAATTCACTAGGTTATAATACTTGAGAGAATGAAATGTAGGGGAATATGTTAGGGCCCTCATATCATTTTCTTTTTTTTTTCTCTCTCTTTCCACTTAATCATTTTTCCTTGAATCCACTCAAAAAATAAGCCAAACATTAATGTAATCTTGAGGGAGGAAACCAATAGGAATTGTTTTATTTCTTGAGAAGATTTGAGATGGAGTTGGGAAGTTTCTACCATGTTTCTCAACAATATATGGTAGTGATCACTCTTAGTAGGAACCCTCTAGGGTGACCACCTTTGTGGTTGTTTCTCCTAAGGATCCTACTTAGGAATGACAACGCACATATCATTGAACAAGGGTCTCCATGAAGTGTAAAGTCCATGAAATTGAATTAAAAAGGATTTAAAATGGAGGAGAGAATTTGAGAACTTACTTGGTGAAAGAGATATCACAAATAATTTCCAGTAGATGTTGAAATAACAATTCAAAGTTTGAGGGAAAATGATGGTTTTCTCCACTAGTTTTTACTCTCCAACTCTATGTGTGCAAGTGAGCTTCATATTGGTGCATTTCCCCTATATTAACCTAATATGGGTTTGCAAATGTGAAGAATTAATTCATGCAATGGCTATTTACCTCCTCCAAAGCCATTTATCCATGACCACAATCCTGTTTTTATCACATTTTGTCACAAACTACTTTGTAATTTTATTATTATGGGGCATTTTAATCATCATACTTGGAGAATTTTCGAGGTTATAATACTTAAATTGCGCTAGATGCATTTTTATTCAACATTGCATATAGTGGTAGGTTTGTGTATCATTTCCATTTTCCTTACTCCTTAGGTCCAATTGTGTTAGTTTACAGCATTAACAACTAAATATTTTCACATTATAGCTTGTGTGGTAGAACCTTCAATCACATGGATTCCCTAATTTAGAACTTCTTTTCCATGATGGTGTCCATGCTACATCCTTTTATGACTTGAAAATCCCTCCTTTTGAGCTGCTCTCACTTTGAATTTGAGCCTCATATCATCTTCCTTGTCATCTTGCGACCATATCCTAAGAGTATTCTACACTCTTTTGACCTTGCGATTTCTCCTACATTTGGCCTCAATTATGCGTGTGATATTCCTTGGTCTCATTTCATCATCACTATTATGCTACCCTTTCCCATTTCATTTACTTTCACTAGGTGTTCTTGCCTTTCCTTGAGGGACTGCTACAATGAGTGGTCTAACATGCAAGTCTCTTTTCTTCACTTTAATTAGGGTGGTTTTGTTAGATCAGAATAAGTTGTTACCCCTTATATAACACATTTCTCTAGTAGAACATTCCTTTGTGTCCTTATCACACTTTTTAAACACATAATCATATTGAGCATCCTTTTACCTATTTTTCAAGCTCATCAAAATATCATTAAAAATAAACCCTATATTGAGCATACCACTATATATTCTTTAACCTAGTTAAACCATGAAGAACACCCCTTTTTGAGTGTCATTTTATCTCTTTTTTGGGATTGTTAAAACTCAACAAAAATAAACCATCTAGTTTACTTGTCATCTCTTTCATACTCACTAAACTATGAAGGAGATACAAATAATGAAAAGACGAAAAGTAGGAAGACATTTTTTGTCCATTTTAGTAGTCAAAGTGATAGCATGAGTCAAGTCACCCTTAAACATGGAACTTTTGCACATCATTATGTTACAATTGGGTTTTATATTTCCTAGAATACATACTAAACATATGATAATTTTTACTCTTCTATATGGTTACTCTTCTATTCACTATTGCGTGTGCTTCATTTCCTCTTGTGCCATTGTACGATATCACGTAATTCTCATTAGTCACTTCTATTAGGTTACATTTGTGTCATTCCATTTTATGTTCAAGGGAAATATAAACCTCATCCAACCATTTGGAGTCATTGTTGATATTTTGTCGTGGCCATCCTTGTGTCAGTAGTACCTCATGCCTTTATCCATTCATATCATGTCTTACTCCTTTATGTGTGGATTGATTGGAGATATGTAAGGCCATCCTTCTATGGATCTTCTCCTATCAACTTTAATTCATTATGGAAGAGTTTAATCTAGGAACCAATATTAACTTGGAGCCTATAGACCTCACACGAAACCTTCCTCCTCATAGCGGACAATGAGTTTACCTTATTGACTCTTAACCAGTTCAATCAATGAGTATTAAATGTTAACATGTTTATTCCCACTATGTGGGTTCTGCTAGGCTTCTTGGGGTCCATTTTCATTATTTATGGGTCTCCTCACATTTGTTAATGACATACCTCATTTACTAATAGTCATATAGTTTCTACCATGCTCTATTTTGTAAGCCATACTCGCAATCCTTTATAATACCTCTTAGTGATAGTATTACAAGGGTGATAATTTAGATCCTTAGTTTGTTTCTTGATCGACATCAATTTGTATGGTTGTATCCTTAAAAATAACGAGTCTCCCACTTCAATTTCCTATTCACTACAATGTGGATATGCTTGTTATTTCATACTATTTTGTGCCAAAGAAATTATGCTTTAATATTTGGGGAATATCTTCAAAGTTCTCTATGTGGTCATCCATTTCTTGGACCTTCACTTTTCCTCTAAAGGTTGGTGGGATTGATGGATGATGATAGCCATAAAATGAGGTAAATGGGGATTTTTTTTATGAAGTATAGAAGGATATGTTGTATCACAATTTTAAGAAGGGAAACCCTTTTACAATTGAGTCCCTTTAACAAATGAAAATAAACAAATATATCCTTTTAGACATTTGTTGACAATATCAATTTTCCTGGTGTACGGAGGTTTCTAATAGGAGCTATTGGCTATTGGCTAATTGAGTAACCAAACAAGAAAACGGCTTAGTCTAAAAATTACTAGTGAAAATTGGATAAATTATTTCAATATGTTCTACAGCTATTGTACTTTCCTTAGTATTTGATTTGTATCCATAAACCTATTCTTATTTTACTTCCTTGGATTTAGTAGACTATGGTAATGATGCATGAATTAGGTGTGTTTCTACTAGATTATTGGTTGTTCAATTCTAACATTACATATGGGACACTCTCATGTATGATATTTCTGACCCCTCTAATTGAAAAGTGTTCTTAGGCTAAATTTCTCACTTTTTCATCCCCATGGGAATTTGTACCATTCATTATATACATGCCAATTTTTTTGCACTTTAATTTTATTGTAAATGTGTGTCATACATTTCTCCATTTGGGTTTAGGCCTAATCCCTTGATGGTTTAGTTATGAAAATTTCCCTTCATGCATATGCATACAAAAAAAAAAAATTCCATCTTTGATTGTGAATAATAGAATAATTATCAACCTCTTTCTTTTTGGTTCATAGCCACAAATTTTATAATATGTTACTTCATTTAAGGAATTTTCTATTGCAACTATTTATCCAACTACTAAGGTTACATGAGGCTATTTTGGTACAACCTATTTTCCAAAAAATATCAACACACAAATACATGTAGGTAAGTTTATTTTTTACGTATGTTCTCTTGCTATTTCCTACATGTAATAGATCCTCATGGTAGTGTCACTTTTGTTAATTGAATAACTAATACTATAATATGTATATGAATATTTCATATTTTTTAGCCTATATATTTTACTTACATGTAAATATTACCATGAGCATATAATTTTAGTTAGTTGTAAATATGGTTTTGCATGGAAATACTTTACATAGTTGTAAACTAAGAGAATGCTCTATTCGATACTCTATTTTCTTGCATATTAATTTGCACAAGTTTTATGAAGGGTTTTATATTTTAGTTTTCTTAATATAAAGAATAATTGTTATATAATTATTTAAACATGATTGATAAGTTGTTAGGTAGAAAATTATGCTACCAAGATTCTAGAAAAGACATGTAAAACCATGTTATAGTTTGATATGAAACATGAAAAATTATTTCAGAAGGTTTAAACATGCAAATTTAAAATTCCAACCCCTATAATTCATGAATATTTTCTAGGGATGATAAGAGAATGATGTTTTGTCCCTTGAGCACAACATTTGTGAGTTTGTTTTTGCTATTAAACCTTTGTTAAAAATCAAATTAATTTCTTGTACTTGAAATGTTGATATAACAATAGATAAGGTTGATATTTACCAACCCATAGGTAACCTTTGATATGTTTTATGTGATGGATCTGGAAGACATATCTCTAAATAAAATTTGGTATTTCCATAAAAGTACCTCTACAGTGATGCATATGAATCTTGCATATGATAAGGATGCAGATTACATACAAAGGGAAGGTTTGGTTGTAGGAACATTTTTCCTTTTATGGAGGTATAAGGTTGTTTGATACTAAGTTTTTTGTATCTATAAGAAATTTTACAACTTACATGATCAAGTTATGTTGTAAACCCTATACTCTATATCTTAGAGACACTATGCATGAAATATCTATAAGAAATTGTACAAGTTACATGATCAAGTTTTGTTGCAAACCCTATATTGCATATGGTAGGGAAACTATGCCCAAAATTTAGCAACCGGATACCATATCTATTGGTTTATGGCTATTAAACCCCTGTGAAGGTATGTTATTACATTTATATATTTGATATGCTTTATAGTGAGATAAGGCTCGGTTATAACTTACATACATAGATAGTTATGAAAGATATGCATTTCCAATTTTATTAAAAAAATAGCTAAACAAGAAAGGCTCATTGAAGACCATAGTAGAATCAAGTTTATGGTGTTTAGATATTTGCAATTTTTTAAAAAAAGAGGAGGTACATTTCTACAACATTATAGATAGAAATTGATTATGTGTGCTGGTTGAGGAAAAAGTTGTCATCTTGGAAAACATCATCAAGCACTTCAAGTAATGCCTATTGTGTATGAACAAAATTATTCATCCCACTCTCCTATATCTTTCTAACAAGGGTTTTTTTCCTCAAAAGGAGTTTGTAGTATAGGAAGGTTATGCCCCTACAAGGTAAAAACTAATTATATCTTGCATGTTCAATTGTAAACCACATCAACTCACAATCATCATCCTGGATGGAATTAGTAGTATATGAGAACATACTAGATAAAAAGTATAAAATTAAAAAAAATATAAACCTAATGATGAAGAAAATGTGTTAATAGTTTTTCCAAAGGAAGGAACAATGCATCATCTCCTATTATAACAATTCAATGCTTAATAGAAAGGCAATAACTAATAAGAGTAGAGTGACAACAAAGTAAAGGAGAAAAACATTGGGTGGGAAACTATAGAAGACTAGAATGTCTCATACTCCAAAACATACTCCACAATACTTAATGACCTACACATTTTTCCTTCTACTCTAATTTGTTTCAGAAAAATGTTATACTCCTTCATATTCTTGTATGGTTTTCACATCATTGGTTTCATAAGATAATTATCATTGTTATAGTGTTTCTTTGGAATAGAAATTTCACTTAAATTTTTCAATAGTTATAAAATTAGTATAGTGTGTTAAATTTTTTATCAAATCACTATAAATACAAAAAAAATAATAGATGCCCAATAAATAATAAGTTGAGATATAACTTCACTAAATAATAGATGCACAATAAATAATACGTTCAGTAATAAATTCACTATGAAAGATTTTTATAAGAAGAAAGTTAGAAGGGGGGAAATTATAGATTCAGAGAAAGTATACTACCCTATCCTGACTGCTCGTTTCTAAAGGCTTTATCAAACTTAGATAGATTCCAACAAGTTGCTAAATTCCTTCCTCCTCATCACATCTCACCTTGGTGCCCGTTTTGTATTAAGTGTAGCGCTCCCATGTAGAAAACACATAATTGAAGGTTTTCGAGCCCAGAATTTGTTTATTTTTTAAATAAATTTTGAACTGTATTTTCTGTTTTTATTATTAGTCCCTCCCTGGGACTATTAGCGATCTATCGATGGCTGACCGAGCATTAGTTCATAGTTTGACGGTTTTATTTTCAGTGTTTTGGCATTTTAACCTAAGTTTAATGCTCGGAATTTTGATTCAACAAACTTTTAACCAAAGTTTTGGTTCGGAAAATAATTGGGGTCTTATTGCAACCTTCACGTTGTTCGATGCAAACATTTTAAAAGAAACTTAGTTTGTCCTAAGTTTTTGATACTGTTCTGCTTGCCTTGCATGCAAGACAGATGTTTGCGTTGAAGTGTGCCAGATATAGTTGAAGTATGCAGGGGTGTCCACGGTGGTCTAGAAATGGTTTCTCCAGAGTAAGTTCGAGGATACCCAGAAGAAGATTTCCCCTGCACATGCGGAAAATGGTGCCGAACTCGGGACAAGTACAAGTACACAATCCGCAGATTGCAGGGTTGTATTGGAGCCCTGGGTAAGGAAATCTGGATGATGATGGGGAGCTGCTAGATATTGCTATGAAGAAGCTCAAGTCCTCGTTCATGTCGATTCTGTTTCAGAATAGCCTGCCGAGGGATCTCAAGGTAAGTAGTGAAATACCCCAATCGAAACAAGTGTTTGTTGGTATTGAAAGCCTTCAGATGATTGCAGAGTTCCTTAAGAGAAATGGTAGGGCTCAGTCATGTTTGAAATTGTATTGGGAAGTTAGAATTAGTACTGTTAAGAGAAGTTTTCAATCCATGAAAGCTTATTACCTGAACTACAATTCTACTGAGATTGCTCATAAGCTAAAGTCGGCTGATGTGGAAGGGCCATGTGGGGGATTTGATGTGGTCTGAAAAGGTTCTGTGAAATGAAATATTTGAGAGTTTTGACAAGGAGGTATGGATGGAATGTTTTGGGAAGTTGGCCGCAGCTGGCAATATGGGTGGACTCTTGTTAATCATCACACTGTGCAATCGCGAACTTTAACTTGCAGATAAGTAACCATTTCTAAAGTTAGAAACGTTTATCAGATTTAGGACAAATAGAAAACTTCGTTAATTTATATATGTAAATGTTATTGCATGCAATCAGATCTCAGCCGCACTTCGATATAATTTCAATTTTTTGTTATTTTTGTCACAAGTCAGAGACCTGAAAACATCATATACAAATAAAGGCCACAATAGGTAGCAAAAGAGTTCAAGATTTAGGTCGCAGGTAGCAAGAGAGCAAGATTTACAGGTAGCAAAAGAGTTCAAGTAATGGGTAGAGTGAAAATAGAGATCAAGAGGATAGAAAATCCAACGAGCAGGAAGGTCACCTTCTTGAAGCGAAGAGCAGGTCTGTTCAAGAAGGCCAGAGAATTGTTTGTCCTCTGCGATGCAGAAATAACTGTTCTCATATTTTCGAGTGATAATAAGTTTTTCAAAATTTCCAGGCTAGATATGGAAAGCGTAATGCATCGTTACAGCAAGTTATCTGAACAAACAAAATCTCGTGAATCAATTGAATGCAACGATAATAATCACATTAAAACCCAAATCATCCAAGCGCCAGAGGTAAAGTTTCAGGTGGAACAACTGCAGACGATGTTGAAGCAGATGGTGGCATAGGACCTAGATAAATCGGATTCTGGGCAATTACAACAATTAGAAGAGGAAATGGACCTCGCAATCACGCAGGTGAGGGAGACAAACAATCAGGCTATGGTGAGACGCATAGAGGAGAGAACGGTTAACGAGCAAAATTTGATCGAGGAGAATTTGAAGAAAAATGAGGAGAGAACGATTGACGAGCAAAATCTTATAGAGGAGAATCAAAATTTAAAGAAAAAGGAGGCGCGTGTATGTAACATTGTGTGTCCAACACCTGTTCCTCAAACATTAGAATTTCTGACGTATAATATGCCAAATAATTTAGAATCGATTGACGGTCATGGCCTTGTTATTTATATATGGTCATTAAAAATTGTTTGAAAACTTTTCATTTTTTTTTTATCTTTTTATAATGAGAGGCAAATAATTGAAAAGGATTGAGTTATATATTTTGAATTTTTAGTTTTAAATATCTGGTGCTTCTGATCAGTTATATGAAATACCCGAGATTCAACTGATCCTCTGTTTCTCGGAGTTGAATTGTATATGAAATAATGTTAATTGCAGAGTTTTATTGTAATGTGGAATTCATTTTTGTAAGACACCCCTTTAAAATTTTGAACTGAAGGAGATGGTTAATATATTACCCAACTCTCGTTGCAGGTTTGCAAGAATGGGTTGAGTGCTTTTTTTTTGTTGTTTTTTTCCCCTGCGAAAGTTTAGGTGCAAGGACTGGCCTAGCCACTTGTTCAGTTGGTCTTCTTTCGATGTGTGAGTGCTCCACACTATAGCATCATTTCTTTTATTCATAGGCTTATGCAAGGATGTATGAAATATCTTTAGATTAGCCATTCGCACCTCTGATTGCTAGCACTGTACCGCTAAAAGGTTTGGGATAGAGTGGCATGATGAGCTCTTAATTTTCCCTATAGTTATATACATATTGAGATCACCACTCGCCTAAACACAACTTAAGGGCATAAGTGGTGAATTCAATTGGATACATACACAACACTTAGTTGTTGGTATAAGTTTTTGGAAATTGCCCCCTGGTTATTTGGATTCTGTTAGGTCTATGGACTGCCCTTTTTCCTATAGAAGACTGCAGACCCTAATACAGGCTGGAACATATTCACATTTCATGTTAAATTATAATACTTACTCCATTTTCTAGGCCAGCCACTACAACAAAAGTAATTCTGCTAGGTACAGAACCAGCAAATGACTATCATCTACAGGCATACAAAATGAATGGAAAATTTTCTAGTTAGTGCACCATTCATCGGTCCTGAGAGTGATTCTCTGAGGATGTGAAAATTTTCACTACGATCCCTCTGAAGCAGTCAAGGCGATATTTCATATTTTAATGAGTTATCAAGAGAGAAGTGCATCTATGAACCCGTTACATCTTCATGACTGGTCATGTAGTGTTTTGATAACTGGGTTGGTAAAGGATGCTTGATCACTCTGAGTCATTTAACTTCTGCAGTTTCCACACCAGAACTCATCCATCTCTTCATTACGTTGCCTTCAATCAAGAAACCCCAGAAACAAACATGAAAGTGCCTATCATAATCTTGGCAGTTAATTGAAAAAGTGACACAACCAGTTACCACATACAACCTATTTGATCAATAGTCCATCACGAGGAGTCAATTGATGCTTATCTCAATTGTACGTTCACTGGGTTGTAATAAGTTTGCAGACCATGGATTGTTTCTTTTAGATGGGGAGAGTGTAATGGCTTCCAACTACTCACATCTGTATTGGCATCACTAGCCCTAAAAACAACTCCATCCTTTCAGGTCCGCTAAGTAATAGTGAGCAAGGAAACTTTTATAGAATCTCCTCTTTTTTTCTCCTTTGCACCCAGTCTTGTAGTCTAGATCAGAATCCTTGAAATCTCTTTCGAAGGAAAATAACCTAGTACCATACAAAGTTAGAGGACCGACGTTAACTGAGATATTAAGAATAGAGATTCATTTGCCACTGCATTGTTATTCAATTTCTTGGGTGCAGGTTACTCCAGAGCAATTGCAGAGCAAATTGCACTAAAAACTGGGTCCTGAGCATATGCCTTGTAGCCTTTGTTGAGAGACGGAAATTCTTGAATAACACAGAGAACCATGGTTAAATTCGCATTTCCACAACATATCCATGTCGGTGATGCAAGTAGGCTTTCATCTTCCCAAGGTGAAGGGCCTGATCTCTTCTGTCTTGATTTCTCTGTAAAATAACTTATATGAAGCATCTACCCTACAGCTGGTCCAGTTATGGAATGCTGGTTATATGTATTAACTATTGGTAGAGGTGTGGTACTAGTTACAATGACTAGTTGCAATAAGTGAGACCTCGCTCCAGTTTCACACATATGTGTTGGAATTTAATTCCATCTGCATCACATAAATGCTGAACAAAGATCTGATTTCAGCAGTTATCCGGAAGCCGCAAAATTCCACTGATATTTTACACTTTAAATGAACATTAAATGTGCAGAAATTAATTCCCCTGCAACAGACTTATTTCCACCGAGAAAGACATCACCCCCTCTTCTGCAATAAATACAAAGATAAATATCAGCAAATATTTTTCTTACTTTATAGTTTAACTTCAGATATTTATTTTCCTATAAATGTAACGCACAACAGTTTTGTTTTCAAGTGCAAGAAGGTGTAAGAAGAAAAAGAACAACAGTTCTGTTTTCTGTGTGAGTGTAAGAAATTTTAGAACAACAGTTCTGTTTTTGTAATCTGAGAGAAAAGAGTGAAGGTTAGAAGAACAAGAGTGTGTCTCTTCTGTAAATGCACAGTAGTGCTGAACCTGCGATTTTCTGAGATAGAAAATCGATTTCTGGAAGTAAAGTGTTCCTCTTGTAACAACTAAGTTTACTGTATCAGTTTTGTTTACTGTTCATGAATACAAGTTTACTGTATTGCTAATTTTAAGTTGTTCTTATACTAAGTGTCAAAAACACTTTGATTTTACTCTGTAAGTCTATTAGTGATTTGAATCCATTTGTTTTAGTTGATGTAACACCAAAGCGTCAATTCTTAGCGTCAAAATTGTGTTGTCGTTACACCGAGTGGATTGACGTCAAAACTCACGTTGCTGCAACACCACGAGCAGCATTGCTGCAACACCACGAGCAGCGTTGCTGCAACACCAAACTGTGTTGCTGCAACACAGTTTGTAGTAAGCAGTTTTCTGTTTTTCCTGTGTTAACAAAAAACAAAGTGTTATTTCCTGTTTCTGCAACAACGAATCCTGTTGCTGCAACACCATTTCGAGAAAACAAAATTATCAGTTTTTTGTGCTGAAACAGAGCATTTTTGTGTTGTCTGTTTGTTAAGGAATTTAGCACAAAATTCCAACATGGTATCAGAGCGTTGTTCTCTGCTCTTTTGTGTTTGAAATCACCATAAAATTCCAACATGGTATCAGAGCATTGTTCTCTGGCCTTTTGTGTTTGAAATCACCATAAAATTCCAACATGGTATCAGAGCTAGTCTAGGCACTCAGTGAGTCAAAAACAGAGTTTGTTTTTCACTCTAGGAACTGTAAGAAGTTCAGAGAGTAGATTTTTTCCACCAGAGAAAAGTTTTTGCTTGTTTTTAATTTTACAGGCAGTATCTCTTCTTTACCTATACAGAGTTAATATGGCATATGCTGGAACAGGTTTGACAAATTCCCAACTGCCACAGTTTAATGGGAAAAATCACAATGATTGGTCCATAAAAATCAAAGCATTGTTTGCTTCTCAAGGAATATGGGCGCTGGTTGAAACTGGCTATGCTGAACCTGCAGATGCAACAACGTTGGCTGCTTTGACAGCAGCAGAAAGAGACCAGTTGAAGAGTGACAAGAAGAAGGATGCCAAAGCCCTCTTTTTTCTCTTCCAATCAGTACATGAAAGTATCTTTCCACAGATTGCAGTAGCAACAAAATCCAAAGAGGCATGGGATATTCTCAAAACTGCCTATCAAGGCATGGAGAAGGTGAAGACTGCAAAGTTGCAGATGTTGAGGAGAGACTTTGAAATACTTAGCATGAAGGAATATGATACAATAGATTCATTCTTCACTCAGGTTATTGGGCTGATAACCGAGATTAGATCTCATGGTGAAATCCTTGAAGAAAGAAGGATCGTAGATAAGATCTTGAGATGATTACCCTCAAGGTTTGAAGCTGTTGTGGTAGCAATAGAAGAAACAAAAGATCTCTCACAGTTCACGGTAGATGAACTGAGTGCTTCTCTTATGTCTCATGAACACAAACTCAGTAGAGGAACAGATTCCTCTCTTGAACAAGCATTCAAGACTCAGATGTCTTTCATCCAAAGAAAAGGCCGAGGCAGAGCCACTAACAGAGGTCGTGGAAGAAGCCAAAACTGAGGCAGATATTATCCTGCAAGCACAAGCGGAAGGAGCTGCAATCAGAACCAAGATGAAGGTTCAAGCAAACAACAAGCTCATGGACAAAGGTATGACAAATCCCAAGTCCAATGTCATTATTGTAAGAAATATGGGAACTATGCCAATGAATGTAGGAAAAAACAAAATGACATGAATAGTAGGCAGAATGTTAATTTTGAAAATGAAGAAAATAAGAATCCAAAGAATGTGTTGTTAACATGTAACATAGCACAAGACAAACAAGAAGACGTTTGGTTCTTAGACTCAGGTTGTAGTAATCACATGACTCGAAATATTGCAATGTTTTCCAATCTGGATGAAAATGTGAAATCTGAGGTAACAACAGGGATTGATAGTAAGATAGCTGTCAAGGGTAAAGGCAGCATCAGTATCCGAGCAAGAAATAGAGAACAGATGATTGTGCGAGAGGTATACTATGTACCTGGTCTGAAATGTAATCTTTTGAGCATTGGGCAGCTCATTGATAAAGGTTACAACGTGTTCTTCAAAGATGATATGTGTACAATCAGAGATATACCTCCAAGTAAGAAGATCATTGTACAGGTGCAGATGACCAGCAATAGAATGTTTCGTCTCAAACTCAGGGCAGATTTGAATGAAGGAATAACTATTGCAGCTGTAACACAAGAAGTCTTTCAGGAACAAGTGAAAGATGAGAATTGGTTGTGGTAGTTGAGATTTGGACATCTCAATTTCGGAGGCCTGAATTTATTGCACATAAAAGGAAAGGTAAAGGGATTACCGTTCATTGAAAAGCCGAACAACCTTTGTGAAGGCTGCATATTGGGTAAGAAACATAGAGAAAGCTTTCCAGCAGGAAAGAGTAGAAGGGAAAAAGCACCCTTGGAAATTGTCCACTCTGATGTGTGTGGACCGATGCAAGTACCATCACTTGGCAGAAACAGATATGTTTTAAATTTCATTGATGATTACACCAGAAAGACATGGGTGTATATGATGAAAGAGAAGAGTGAAGTGTTTGAGAAATTCTTCCACTTCAAAACTCTTGTTGAGAAACAGCGTGGGCACTACTTCAAAGTGCTCAGAACAGATAGAGGAAGAGAATACATCTCCCAAGACTTTCTGCGTTTTTGCAGAGAGAATGGAATACAAAAATAGTTTACCGCAAGGTATACACCTCAACAAAACGGTGTTGCTGAAAGAAAGAATAGGACCATTCTTGACATGGTTAGAAGTATGCTGAAGGAAAAGAACTTGCCTCATGAGTATTGGGCAGAAGCTGTCACTTGTGCTGTTTACATCTTGAATAGATGCCCAACTAAAGTTGTCATGAACAGAATACCAGAAGAAGCATGGAGTGGTCAAAAGCAAACTGTCACTCACATGAGAGTATTCGGTTGTGTAGCCTATGCACATGTACCAGATCAGCTAAGGAGAAAGCTTGATAGTAAGGGGGAGAAGTGTGTGTTTGTTGGCTATTG
This sequence comes from Pinus taeda, assembly GCA_000404065.3. NCBI lineage: Eukaryota > Viridiplantae > Streptophyta > Pinopsida > Pinales > Pinaceae > Pinus > Pinus taeda. The sequence goes on along the minus strand of APFE030423554.1, from coordinate 34,265 downwards.
TGATGAGTCAAAAGCATACAAACTCTATAATCCATCCACTAAGAAATTGATTGTAAGTAGGGATGTGCAGTTCATTGAAGATGAAGCTTGGGGTGGAAGCTTAGAAAAGATAGTGAATGTGAAGACAATTGTGTCTCATGAAGAAGAACAGGAAGGGAGAACAACAAATAATCCTTCCTTGGTGGTTCCTCCTCCACCACAACAAATTCAACAAACCACACCACAAACTGGAATTCGAACAACCTTAAGAAATCAAGGAAGTGCTTCTTCAAGCACACCACAGGGATCTGAAATACCCTCAAGTGCGGATGGAACTCCAAGCACACCAAGAAGACCAAGATTCAGAAATCTGAATGAGATTTATGAACAAGGAGAGGTAAGTACCAATACCGGTCTGAATTCATTATTCGCTTTGTATTGTCATGTTGATGACCCAGTTCATTTTGAAGATGTTGTAAATAAAGATAAATGGATTGAAGCAATGAATGAATAAATTGGTGCAATTGAAAAGAGTAAAACATGGGAGTTATTGGACCTCCCTGAAGGCAAAGATTCCATTGGAGTGAAGTGGGTCTATAAGACCAAGAGAAATGCTGAAGGCAAGATTGACAGGCACAAAGCAAGACTTGTTGTGAAAGGATACAAGCAGCAACAAGGCAAAGACTATGATGAAACCTTTGCACCAGTAGCAAGGATGGAAACAGTCAAAACAGTGTTGTCTATTGCAGCACAACACAAATGGAAGATTTATCAGATGGATGTTAAATCTGCATTCCTAAATGGAGTGTTAAAAGAAGAGGTTTATGTTGAACAACCTCGATGTTATGAAGTTGCTGGCCAAGAGCATAAAGTTTTCAAACTGAAGAAGGCTCTTTATGGGCTAAAGCAAGCCCCAAGAGCATGATACAACAGAATAGATGCTTATCTGATTGAGAATGGGTTTGATAAGTGTGATGGTGAACCCACACTCTACATAAAGGAGAATGATGGTAAGATTATTATTGTTGTTTTATATGTAGATGATTTGACTTTTACAAGCAATGATGCTTTTCTCATTGCTGATTTTAAAGCAGTCATGAAAAATGAATTTGAAATGACTGACTTTG
>APFE030423554.1:0-33030 GCA_000404065.3 Pinus taeda | reverse complement strand
AAAAGTGAATTTGAAATGACTGACTTGGGCTTCTTAAGATATTTTCTTGGAATTGAAGTAGACCAAAGTGAAAATGGTGTTTTTATTTCTCAATATAAATATGTAGAAGCTGTGTTGAAGAGATTTAACATGCCGAACAGCAAGGCAGCTGTGACTCCAACTGTGATGGGGTTGAAATTGACCAAAGAAGATAGCAACAAGGATTTTGATCCACAACTGTACAAGAGCATAGTTGGAAACCTTATGTACTTGACTGCAACTAGGCCAGACATAATGCACGTTGTGAGTTTAATCTCCAGATTTATGGAAAGACCGAAAGAGACTCATTGGCAGGCAGCCAAGAGGTTTCTAAGGTATGTAAATGGAACGAAGGGGTTTGGTATTTTATACTCCTCTTCTGAACTTTTCATGTTGACAGGTTACACGGAGAGTGATTGGGCTAGAAGTGTTGATGATAGGAAAAGCACATCAGGATATGTGTTTCATATGGGATCGGGAGCCATCTCATGGGCTTCCAAGAAGCAACCAGTTGTGGCTTTGTCAACAATAGAGGCAGAGTATGTGGCAGCAACAGCAACAGCATGCCAAGCAGTGTGGCTGAGAAGAGTTCTCAGAGACTTGTGTCATGAACAAGAAAATGGCACAACCATTTACTGTGACAATAGCTCAGCAATAGCATTGTCTAAAAACTATGTTTTTCATAAAAGAACAAAGCACATAGATACCAAATTTCACTTCATATGTGAATTGGTTAACAATGGTGAGATTGTTTTGCAGCACTGTAGAACATAGGATCAGCTGGCTGACATCTTGACAAAACCATTGCAAAAGAAAGGTTTTGATCATTTCAGAAAATGCCTGGGTATGCAGCAGTTGATATTAAGGGGGAGTGTTGGAATTTAATTCCAACTGCATCACATAAATGCTGAACAAAGATCTGATTTCAGCAGTTATCCGGAAGCCGCAAAAGTCCACTGATATTTTACACTTTAAATGAACATTAAACGTGCAGAAATTATTTCCCCTGCAACCGACTTATTTCCACCGAGAAAGACATCCCGCCTCTTCTGCAATAAATACAAAGATAAATATCAGCAGATATTTTGCTTACTTTATAGTTTAACTTCAGATTTTTATTTTCCTATAAATGTAACGCACAACAGTCTGTTTTCAAGTGCAAGAAGGTGTAAGCAGAAAAAAAACAGCAGTTCTATTTTCTGTGTGAGTGTAAGAAATTTTGGAACAACAATTATGTTTTTGTACTCTGAGAGCAAAGAGTGAAGGTTAGAAGAACAAGAGTGTGTCTCTTCTGTAAATGCACAATAGTGCTGAACCTGTGATTTTCTGAGATAGAAAATCGATTTCTGGAACTGAAGTGTTCCTCGTGTAACAACTAAGTTTACTGTATCAGTTTTGTTTACTGTTCATGAATACAAGTTTACTGTATTGCTGATTTTCAGTTGTTGTTATACTAAGTGTCAAAAACACTTTGATTTTACTTTGTAAGTCTATTAGTGATTTGACGCCATTTGTTTTAGTTGCTGTAACACCAAAGTGTGAATTTTCTTAAAGTGAATTAGCGTCAAAACCGTGTTGCCGTTACACCGAGTGGCTTGAGGTGAAAACTCATGTTGCTGCAACACCACGAGCAGCATTGCTGCAACACCAAACTGTGTTGCCGTAACACAGTTTCTAGTAAGCAGTTTTCTGTTTTTTCTGTGTTAACAAAAAATAGAGTGTTATTTCCTGTTGCTGCAACACCGAATCCTGTTGCTGCAACACCATTTCCAGAAAACGAAATTATCATTTTTTTGTGCTGAAACGGAGCATTTTTGTGTTGTCTGTTTGTTGAGGAATTTAGCAGAAAATTCCAACATGGTATCAGAGCGTTGTTCTCTCGTATTTTGTGTTTGAAATCACCATAAAATTCCAACAATATGTAAGAAAAAAAAAACCACCAACAAGAATTTCTAGACCATGGTCCTATGCCTTTCACACGTACTTATAGCATTATGTCAACAACAAGCTTGCCACGTACGCTGTCAATAGTATTTAGTCAGCCACCAAGAAAATCAGGAGTATAGTCTTCTTCATAGGAATTCAAGTGTTCCAAAAATATAGGTTATGGAATGATCAGTTCTGCAGAAAATCCCAAGTTGCATGCATCAACCGAACTCATGCATGGAAGCAAATATATCCTGTAATAGAGGAGAAAAAATCCTAACTCATTACATCAGGTGACCTGAGTCAGGATTCATGCTATAAAGCACTTTATGATCTCAGGGTTACTAGAAGATATCTGAAAACATCAGTGATCATGAACATTTCACTCCTCTCACTCCATTTCACTCCTCACTCCTCCCACCGTGGCTAGTATTTAACGCATGAGGGAAAAATTCTAAAATTCTATCCTTGAGGTAACATACAGGCATCATGTGAATTCCAGGCAAGACGATGCACAAAACCCCTATGTAATAGCTTATTATTGCAACATCTACCGCCATTGTTGTGAGTCAGAGAGAACCACAAAAGGTCTGGAAAACTTGAAGGACGATGTGGAGAATGTCTCTGAAGGGTATGGATACATGTAAACTAGGCTTTGGTTGAGCGAGCTTCAGAAAAACTTGGCACACAGTTCTTGCCAGGTTCTTTTCGAGTTTTCGAAGCAGGTGGAGGAGCAACGGCCTGAGAATGGGCAAGAAATTGAAAGTGCCTGCAAGAAATTGAAACTGCCTCATGCACATGCAGAACAATAGAATGAAAATTGTGCATTTTAATTTATGGGTAGGTATTTTGTGCAGGCAAGCCATTATGTCCATTATGTTTTTCTTGTAGCATATTGATTAAGTAGATGCAAATGAATTCTATTAGAAAGGAAATTAGGAACACTATTTGAAAGGGAATTTTTCTTATAATACCTTTATCTGGCATAAAATCACATACAAATAACCACATTGGCTTTCCTGTGTTGATTCTTCCCATCACATATGTCTCCTACTTTATACATTGATCTGAGTTTTGATGCAGGCATAGAGCCTTCTATTACACTGTTGAACTGGGACTCACCACAAGCTCTGGAGAATGAGTAAGGAGGATTCACTGTCTCATTTTTATTCAATGTCTTCTGAAAAATTGAGACATCTTATTCTTCTTTTTCTTCCACGCATCTCCTTCGGGAGAAGAAGCCCCATCCTCTACTATTAGCTGCATCCTTACAACATTCTGATTTTCTTCTTCTTTTCCGTCTTTTCCTAAGATGTGATTTTGTCATTTTTTTCTAAGTGGCATTGCTCAAAGACTGCGAAAACCAGTACCATGGAGTTGTTGAGGCTCCACTTGGGAGCTTCGCAACACATTTCTCATGTATTTCATTGTTGTCATGCCTTGGGAACAAGATATTGTTGTCATGCCTTGGGATCAATCTTGTTGGCCCATATTGTGACCACTTGTCTAGCGTCTATCATGCATCTTCGCTAAGAAGAAGCTGCCAACATTTAACTAGTAGACAGATTGTTTTTTTCTGATTTAGTTAAAAGGAAAAAAACAAATTTTCTATTAGCTAAAGATATTTACCTAATCATATGGCATATAACTGATATCAAACTAATATGTTGTGGGCAGCCTCAAAAAAATGCTATAGCGATTCACAGGATATATCCCCAACAATAGGAGTCATTCATCAATTTGGCAGATACAAAATAAATGATACAGAGCACATAGGCCTGCACCCAATTGTGGGCAGCCTAAAAAAATCCCATAGGGATTCACCGGATATAGCCCAAACAATGGCAGTCATTCGTTAATTTGGCAGACACAAAATACATGATACAGAACACACAACCCTGCTGAATAATCCCAGTAACAGGCAGTCAGTACATTCAAAAACTATTTTCACAACCCATCAAGGATGGCACAAATCCTGCAAAAATAGGCTGATAACAGAGACAGTAGAAAACCCCAAAAGGAGCAGAGGCAGGCTCCGAAGAAAAAGAGGCAACTTGAAAGAAACTGGTCAGCTAACCCAAATTCTAGTAACAGAGTGAAGGTGCCAGGCAAAATAAAACAAAATAAAAGGGTCATAAAGCCAAAGAGAAACTTGTGGTAGCCATGAAACAAGAAATGAACAATTGGGCGTGAACAAAGAAGCTGCAGATGATAAAAGAAACTCTTATCATGATTCCAAGTATGCGGACCCCGCCAGTAAAAGAATAGGTCATAGTTCCAACTCAAGGAATTGGCAGCAAACACAGACATGTGCCATGAACCTTCTGATCTCAGAAATGGTTCCATGAACCTTCTGAAATATTCCTACGTCTCGAATGCCATCTTCAAACATACGCCGAAAGCCCAAACATATGTGGGAATCCCAGTGCAAGCTTGCTCGCTAAAAATCTAATCCAAAAGGCCAGAGGCCATTAACATCACAGAAATAACTAATGATGAAATTTCAAGTGGTTTAAGGTGGATAAAATTTGCAGCTTTATATTACCGCTACGTGTAACACATGCACATATCATTTTATATTACTCTAGTCACCAAGAAAGCTTATGAACATAAAATTACATGTTATTTGATTATGGCTACGGGTAACACATGCACATATTGGGCCATATTTTTATAAGCCAACTTTTCCAGATGGTCTACATTTATGTTTATAAGAGACGGGTGTAGTGATTCTATTTGTGTTAAAGGAGAAACATCTCCATTATGTCATCTTATAACAAAACAGGATCTTAGAATGTTCCATACATGTACTTTTGTTCCAAAGCTGTAATTAGCTTATTATTTGATTTCAGGCCTGACAGGGACTACCGCAGCTTGTAGATCTTGTTATTTGCAGCAAAGGTATTATCCCCAATGCATTTCCTTTGCAAGCATGTATTATCCTTTGTAACGCACTATGTTTAACTCCTTTCAGTACAAAGGTATTATCCCGAATGCATTTCCTTTGCAATCATGTATTATCCTTTGTAACGCACTATGTTTAACTCCTTTCAATGTACTGATTTAATTTATTATCTTTCAATGTGCTACTTTAATTTATTATCCTCCAATGTGCTGCCTTAATTTATTGTCTTCCAATGCATTTCAATATTTCTCCTCCCAACGCATTTTCTATATTTCTCCAACGCACTGCAATATCTCTTCAGCATACTTTATTATCAATTCAATTTGGCAGCAAATACTATAATAGCTTTTAACAAGTTATATCGCATGCCTTTAATAGGTTATTTAAATACATATCCTATTCAATGTACCTTTATATTTTCTTCCAACATATTGTCAACGTATTTATCTTTCAACGTACTCCTTGTTACATATTCTCTGCAATGCCCATCCTGGATAGTTTTCAACACAACCTTTGATGGATTCGCAATCCTACTCTTAAATGGGTTTTAATGTTGCCTTTCCATTGTTTTCAACGCACTTTATTTTGATGTAATTACTAATCCTTTCAACACATTTTGTATATTTTTTTCAACGCGCTGCTATTTTATATATTCACTGCTTTAATATATTGCACCAGTATTAATATATCATCTGAACATAATGCATTGTTTGCATCATCCTTTCAATGCACAAAAATATTCTTCAACGAATTTTCAATATGTATTAAACACATTTAAATATCTCTTCAACACATTTTAATGTAATATATTGCATTATTCTCCAACGTATTGCAATGTAATATATTCTTCCTCAACTCACTATGTGACATATTCTCCCTCAATGTATTTACTATATTTCTTTTGGTAGTAAATAATATAAAACTTTGCATCATTTATCAAACCTTTTATTTGTTTCCTGTGTATGGTTTTCGACTCATTGCAATGTCTCTTTAATGTATTGTTTTTATTACCCTTTCAACACATGTATATTCAACGCACATTTTGATATATTATTCATCACATTGCTAGTAGATCCTTCCAACATACTTTTAAATATAGCCTTCGCATGTATTTGATAGAGAAGACCTTTTGTAGTGCATAGTTTTTCCTTTTCCTTTAATGTATTGTATTCTCCCTTCAACATAATGTTTGTGCAATCTTTAGAGTGTTTGGTTCGAATATAATGTTATTTTATTGTTTATGCAATCTCGTTCTGTCTTGAAAGTATGCAAACTCAATCCTCATTCACTTAATCAAATCATATAGGTAAAGAAGTGATCAACCAATACATTCTCAAGAAGTGAAGAAGTGAATTTATTGTTAAAATTCACTTATTAATAATGAATATGAATATATAGGTAAAGAAGTGATGAACCAATACATTCTCAAGAAGTGAAGAAGTGGATTTATTGTTAAAATTCAGTTATTAATAATGAATATGAACGTTGGAAATTGCACATTGTTAACCCTAGCACTCTAACTTTGGACCAATTAACTCTCTGTTAATGTTAAGGTATGTGCTCATCAATTTTTTGTTATTTTGTTTCCTTTGTAATTTGAAAATTAAAGCATACGAACAGTTCCTATATTGTTCGGTTTGTTCAATCGTCAAAAACTAAAAGCAAGCATGTTAGATAACTCAGGTCTCACATCTTTTCTCGAAGCTTCTCAAATTCCTATTGTTTTATCACTTATTTTTCAGTGCTCATAACTCATGACAATCCAAGTGATGTTATAAAGGCAATATACAACATTGGGCAACATGTTTAACTAGTAAAATATAGATTTCAATAGACAATCTATTGTTATTTTATTTCTGAAATGCAATCAACAATAATGTTAACTTTTAGAAATATTCTTAAAGTTATGGTGCATTTTTTCATTTTGTCTTTCCACTGCTTCCTTTTGTTAACTTGCATAAATATTCTTAAAGTTATGCTGCATTTTTTCATTATGTCTTTCCACTGTTTCCATTTCCAATTCCTTTGTTATTTATAAATATGACTTGTTGCTAGAAATTTGATATTTGTTTAGCAACATAATGCAAGAGCCTGTTTGTTTCATATATATATTTTGTTCAAAACATTCATCTTCACTTTTTGGTAATTTGATCAATATTTTTTTGAAAGCTATAGAAGACAATTGCAGAAGGCAAGTCTGGTAGGCAATTGCAAATGATGGAAGAAATAATAGATGTTGAAAGTTACAAATTCAGATTATAATGCATTTTGCCTCAAGCATGTGGGCGAGTCAAGAGACTGGCCCCATAGCTATTTTGTTACTATGTAATATTTGCATCCACTATGAAATGATTTACAGTTGAGAGTACCTGCCTGCCTTGAGCGACTTATATGAATTACTTATTTGTGGTTCAGTCCATTTATTCCTTGACCTCTACCTCCCATCCTCTCTAGACTTGGGACAATTTCCGCGAGGCCAACTTTTCCAAGTTCTGTAATTCCCTGCAGAGCCCGGCAGGGACTACCGCCACGATAGTGGCTCCTTGTTTCATTAGTATCGTTAAAAAGAAATTTTCTGTAAAGCCATTTCCACTATGCTATCATCTTCAAAATTTGGTTGTACTCTTTGAACGGTTTTTCTTTGATGCACTATAGATATACATATTTATTTTCTTCCATGGAAAGGTAAATGTGATTATCTACTTAATATGCTACTGGATTTGAATCGACAACATGTAATATTGGCCACGGAAAAAGATGATGAGGATTAATTATGATATATATTTGGCAATTTAAAATAAGAATGAGAATGTTTTATTTTTATATTATATTAATATTGAAAATTTATAATTGATTTATGATATAAATATTTTTTAGTTTGTCCAGGAAGGTTGAAAGGATGTGTCTAGTTTTCATGTTTAGAATTATTTTTTATTTGATGACATATTTAGTAATTGTTTGATTTCTTAATTGCTTAAAAAATATTTCAATGATTTTTTTGAGTTTTATAGCACAATATTTTTTATTTTTTTTGGGTTATGGAAAATTTGAGAAAAAAATAAATTAGTTTTATGTACTTGACATGTTCATATATTTATAAGTATTTGCAAAAAACTATTGTTGATATCACAATTTGTTGGTGAAAAAATTTGTTTATTATTATGGTCATGCATGGGTATGCCTTCAAATCCTTATCAAACTCATTTAGGGAAATCCATAAATAGTATAGGCAAGATATTAACTTTAGCTTCAGTAAAAATAAGTCTCACAAATTTTCAGCTTCAGCTTCAACTTCAATTTTGATGTTCTAATAGTAAGGACAGATTTTTCCTATCCTCTGATCTCAACTTTGACAAAAAATTTTAGACAACATGTAAAAAATAACTTTACTTTCACTAGGTTTTATTTCAAAGTTGTGCTCCTTCAAACCCTTCTCAAACTCATTTAGGGGAATCCATAAATAATATAGGTAAGACATTAACTTCCACTTCATTAAAAACAAGTGTCACAAACTTTTCACCTTCAACTTCAACTTTGATGTTCTAATAGTAAGTACAAATTTTTCCTATCCTCTCATTCAACTTTGAGAGAAAAGTTTAGACAACATGTAAAAAATAACTTTACTTTCACCAGTTTTTATTTCAAAATTGTCCTCACAACTATATTAATATTGACATGGCCATTTGGAAAAGCATACTTATCCAAAAAAATGTGATGTGGTATTCATCTTATATCGAATAAACAACAAGTCCTAGGTGCAACACAAAGGTTCAATGAAATTTTGGTGGACGAAAACTCTCCACAACTTCCACATGGAATTTTTTAGGTTCTCCCCCTTCCTTGGTGGTAGTGACCTAGCGTAAATGAAATTCTATCCTCTATCATATTAAAATATTGGGGTTTTCACTAGAAGCACTAAGAAATGAAGTTAGATGCCCCAAAAAAAACATGAATAAAGAACAAGTGAACGAGTGAGAGGAACATCAAAGTGAGAAATAAGGAATAAGGAATGAACACATACTAGGGGAGAGAAGCATTGCTCACCACTTAACTTGATTGAGACCACTATCAAGTGAAAATTGGAAAGCTTGGCAAGAAAGAAAGAGAAAAAAAAAATCCGAAAAGATAAAGAAAATTTTGAGTTCCGGAATTCCTTGGTATGAGTGGTACGGAGTAAAGTAAATTCCATATATTAAAGCATCAAAAACTCAATATTTCCTAGAAAATTTCAAAGCTAAGAATGCATATGCCCAAGTGAAAAGCCAAGAAAATAGCAAGTGAAACAAAAAGAGGTAGACAAAAATGAGTATCAAGAAACTAGGGACAACCACATAGGGAAGGGATCCATGATAATAAGAAATAATTTCCAGTAAGGAGGAGGATTGATCACTACTTAAAGTTTTTGAGACAACTTGGTAGCCAAAACTATTAAGCCTACCCATGCATAGGAAACATGTCAAGAGACTATTTTTTTCCCACCTTTATTAGAATTATTATTAGGAAGTAAACAGAATTTCATCCTTAAACTTGATAAAAACATAGGTTTTCTCAAAAAATGTGCAAAGGGAAGAAGGTAGAGGACTTAAAAAGAGGCTAGGGAAACACTAAAAAATGAATGGAGAAACATTGTAGTGAGTGGAAAGGAAGATAGAATGACCACACAAGGGTGAGCTTAGTAAGAAAATAAAAATATGAAGTAAAGAGAATCATTGGTCAGTACTTAAATTTTTTAGTAAGCCTTGGAAGCTAAAACAAGAGAAGTTTCCCATGCACAATGAATATGTTAGGAGACAAAAAAAATTATGGGTTTCCTGCCTTCCTTAGCATGAGTGGGATATATTATATGAAAAATCATCCTTCAACATCCTAAAAACTTGGGGTTTCATGGACAAGTTTCACAACAAGAAAGAGAATACTCAAATTAAACCTTAATAAAAGAACAAGACAAACAACAAAAGGAATATCAAATTGAGTATAAAAGAATACAAAATTCCCAACAAGGGACAGATTAGTAAAATTACAAAAATATTTTCAAATAAAGAGAAGAATAGGGCAAGACTTAAAATTTTTGAGAACTAGGAGCCAAAATTGGAAAGCCCACCTATGTACAAGAAATATATGATGAGACCAAATGAAATTTAGCTTTCCTATCTTGCTTGGCACAAGTGAAAAGTAAATCAAACACCATCCTTCCACATATGGAGAACACAGGGTTACAAAAGTAGTGGGAAGACAGGGAAAATTATTTTGATAAAATGTGGAGTAGCGTCACATCTAATATTCTCTTGTCAATGTATTGGTTAGTGTGTCCTGGTTAATGTATTGATGCTTCTAGTACAATGACTACAATATACTATAGTTATAATTTATTTTTGGAAGAAAGTATCATTTTATGTGATATTGATAATAAACAAGTTGATTGTTGGTTTTCTTCACATTTAATTTATGGTTATTGTTGGGGATATTTGTTTTCAACTTTTCATTTTTCCTTCACTCAATAACATGTGCATTTTAGTGTTTTACAAGCCCCAATTTTCAATGATTTATAGGGGTTAAGAACTGACATGTATATTCCACTAGACAATTGTTCAAATAAGATATAATAATATTATGCTTAAAATAAAAAATCTATACTATGAGAGTATATTTTTCCTTAGATTTATGGAATTATCAAGTTATTGTTATAGGGAATACATACAATATATAAAAATGTAAGAAAGAGATAAAAAATACAAAGATCAGTCGCAAACCACAAACAGAAAATGATATGACCTTGGAAACCCTTATGAAGAAAATTGACCTAGAAGGTAAGACTACACTTCTCTATCTCTTTGATGAGAAATGGTTGGAAGTACAAAAAATGAGACCTATGGCCAGTGGGATGCTGAAGTGCACAAAATATCTCTCTTTTCTCTCTCTTTATCCACTCTGAGCTACTCTATTCATCTATTGAAAAATGTTGGACAAGCTTGACCCTATGGTGGAGTTGAGGTTATGTCAACAATTATGGTTAATAGTTGTGGTTTTGGGCAACTAGTATTGGTGACTCATGGTATTGAGCCCATGGTATTACATGTAGTTGAAGCCCTTAAAAGGCTTGTGTGTTCTCCATTGTAGGTAGCCATGGTTGAGCGGTGAAAGCTCAGGTTGTTAGATGGCTTGGCTGTATTTTAGCCAAGGACAATAATAGATCTATTGTTGGTTGGTTTTTCCCCCAATTGTGGTTTCCCAGATAATCATGGTGTACATGGTTTGAATGTGTATTTCTTGATTGTTATATTTATTTCTCTTGAACCCTAACAAGTGGTATCAAAGCTCTAGTTGGCAAGGTCCTTTCATAGTTGTTCGAATTATTCCCATCCACGAAGTGGTGGTGGTGGTTGAAACAATAGCTCGTTGCACAAATTAGTGATGTCCGTTGAGTGTGGTTCGATGAGGAACAAGAAGAAAATTAAGTTTGAAGGCTTTTCCAAGGCCTCGTTGAGTGAGGAGCAAGAAGAAAATGCAAGACCTATGAATATTTTTTAAAGAAGAAAATGCAAGCCATGGGAATATTTTTTGGAAATTTAAAAAAACAAGAAATTCGGGTAATTCTTTTTTTTAGAGAAATTTTTGGAAGGGATTTTATTGTTAAAGAAAAATGTCTATTTTGAAATAGTAACAAAAATTTTAAATAAAAATTCAGTTATAAGAGAAAGGTTAAATAGTGGGGTAGGAGCCTTACAAGGTGAAATGCATGGTTAAACTTGCAGCATTTCAAGTTGTGTGTGGGTCAAGATAGCAACAAAATAAAAATAAAATGGAAATTTTCATTTAAATGGGTATACGACTGTAAGACCTCGTAAGGCATGCGTACGCTAGTAAATGACTTGTAAATTTTGAATGTATGCTTGGGTGATATGTGGATGCATGTGGTGGTATGATGAAACATGCTGAACTAGGACAGCTTGTGACATTACCAAATACCCTAACATTGACTCGGTAGGGCCTCGAGGTGAGTGGTGGTTGGCTCACTTGGAAGATTTGGCTAGATTTTTCCGAAGAAAACCCAATGTCAAGTTTAAAGGGGGGATTATTAGATAAAGTTGACCCTATGGTGGAGTTGAGGTTATGTCAACAGTTATAGTTAATAGTTGTGGTTTTGGGCACCTAGTATTGGTGACTCATGGTATTGAGCCCATGGTATTACGTGTAGTTGAAGCCCTTAAAAGGCTTGTGTATTCTCCATTGTAGGTAGCCATGGTTGAGCGGTGAAAGCTTAGGTTGTTGGCCGGCTTGGTTGTATTTTATCCATGGACAATAATAGATCTATTGTTGGTTGGTTTTTCCCCCAATTGGGGTTTCCCAAATAATCATGGTGTACATGGTTTGAATGTGTATTTCTTGATTGTTATATTTATTTCTCTTAAACCCTAACAAAAAAATGCGCTTGAATAGAGTGGAACCCCTTTTTCTTCTAGTGGTTAAGTTTGACTCCCTCATTTTTAGATAGAGTTATAATATTGACTCTTCTAAGATTTCCTTCATCATGATGACATAGATAACCCGAGGGACCATAACTTTAGCATACTTGAGGTGATTCTTAGGAAGTTGGAAGAGTACCAATGTATAAAATAATTAAATAAGTGTCGACAAGTTGCTTCTCCCTTTTCTTCCTCGTCACATTCTTCTCCAACAATAAAAGCAACAATATCCCAGAAATGCTACTGCTAGTTTTGTATCCGTTGGTCGTTGTAAATGCAGAGTTCATTTTTCTTGCGGAGAACAACAAGTGGAAGCCCTGTCCAAACTGCAAACATATGATTGAACTTACCCAATGTTGCATGCACATAATTGGCATGTAATTGTAATTGGAATGGTAATTGTGATTGTGATGTGGAAGAAGAAATTATTGATGATGAGCGTGACAGTGATGATGATGAACATAATTATGAAGACAAAAGGAAAGATGAAGATTTAAATTAAGAAGATTTAAGTTTACAATGATAGTTAAGTTTTGTTTTTGTTTTTTTTTAATACTAAATACTTATTATTCAAATCATAGATAATTTGAATTATAAATTATTGGTTGTTTTTATTAAAACAAATATATGTGCTAAAAATAGTAAAACATATAACAAATGATGAACATACATAATGATGAATATAATTTGAAAGAAAAAGATATTGTTTCAATAGAAATTTTAATAAAGAATTAAAACTTCATTTGTTGTTGTAGTAATGTCTTTGGACCCTCATCTATTTGTATGGTTATAAGGCAAAAATTATCCAACCACTTATTTTAAATTATCTTTTAGTGTAATGTTGATCTACTTATTTAATACTATTTTGTATTATGATAATGTTGTTCTTTAATACTTTTATAGTCACTTTTGGTGCTCTATATGGTTATTCATTGCTTGAACTTTTATTTTTCCTCTCAAAGTTGATGTGACCTATGGAGGATGATAGCCACAAAGATGTTTTGTGGACATTATTTATGAAGCTTATTGACCATGGTAATATTCTAACAAGCTTAAGAATCCTTAAAAGTTTTGGATATTGCTAATTACATCAACACTTCAATATTGCTAGGTTCACTTCAATTCCTTCTAGATAAAATTTCATCCAAATATTAAAGTGAATTAGTAAAGTTAAATGATATCACAAAAAGTTAATGACCTTTATGTGTTTTAAGTACCATTTTGGTATTATGATTTTACTATATCGGGAATGAAGATTCAACCTGGTAAAGAAAATCACCTTCTGTAATTTAGCCAATAATTCATTAATTATAGCAAAATCACTTTGATTAGGTCTATTATAGAGAAATCACTTTGATTAGGCCAATTAGGGAGAAATGATTTTGATTAGATTGAATAATGATAACCTCTAACATTTCTTAAACCATACACGCATTCATCTTTCCAAATATCCTTTAGGTAATATTTTTAAGATCGTTGAGAATAAAAGGTCTAGATATTTGAACATATAATCAATATAATTGTGAAATTAAAAAAAATGAGTAATGATTTACTAGTGAACTATGGATGTAATGATTTAATAGCGATTTGTGAAACACAAAAATAAAGGACCTTTTTGTGGTACTAATTTACCTATGTTAGTGGTCATTGTGGGGGTGTCCTTTTTGGTTGGGAATCTTGTAGTATTTCTATTCAAAATTTGTAGATTATTAATTTTAGCCTCACTCTAGGGTTTTTATCTTTGAATCTGGGGGAGGCCCTTATTTGTAGCTAGTGTGGACTTATCGAATCCTTTTTTTGATCTTCATGGGTGTTGTTGAGTCCTCGAGGCGAAGAGCTTGAGTGGACAATCTCTTTGATTACTTGGCCATAAAAATTATAGGTAGAGAGCTCTTAGATGTTGAACCAATGAATCTTAAAACATCTTGGAGAAATCACCATCTTGGTGGAGATCAAATTGCTAAAAGGATTGATAGTTTATTAGTGGTAGAAGCATTGGTGGAGAAATTTAATAATATTTGTGAGTGGATTACGTTATAGGGTGAGTCTAACTACTCACTAATTTTGCTTGAGCTAAAAAATCTTGGTTATAAGCATCAAAGCCCATTTAAACTAAATTGTTCCTAGATTAAAAATGGATATTTTGTAAGATTTCTCAAGGAGGGTTGGTCCTTTGTAGCACCCATCCCTTGTATGTAAAACCTTGCTAGCTAAGATAAGAAAAGTTAGGTCTGATCTGTAACAAGAAAAGTAAATAATTTAATATGAAATAAATAAAATAATTAATCGCTTGGAAATTGAGACACCAAGAGATGAGATTCTTTCCAAATCCCATTGGTCAATGGGAATGGATAATCCTTTCATGATAATTATTCTAGATCCAAATCTAGATGAGCTTAATGGATTTGGAGATAAATATCCATTAAGCTACTTAGCTCAAGAAATATGCTAAGTTAAGAAAAAACATAAAAGCCTTGCATGAGATAAAGGAAAGATTATATGAGGAAAATCCTCGCAAGATATCAAGGCGATCTTTTCTCGAAAAGCCTAGGAAAATGGATAAAAAAGATCCATAAAAGTGTGACTCCTCTAATGGAAACCATATACTTAAAGAGGGTAGTAAATACCCACTGCAGAGATGAACATGACGTAGTTGATCCATGGTAAGAATTCTCGGCTTGACGGCGAACTCGTGGAAGATATTTCTAAATTGGGTGGCGGTGCTCAGTTTTTCCCAAGTGACATCATTTTAGATAAGTTGGTTGCATGGGATGTTTTTATGTTGACTATTACTCTCTACATTTTCAATTGTGAAGCATATAAGAGAAACTTCTTAGGTTGTTACATATAAATTGATTGAATAATGTACATATGACTGCTATGAATGAGTAGATTTGCCTATGTTAGCTATCGGCATGAGTTGTTTATACATGAGCACATGTGACGGCCATTGCATACAAATTCAATCCCACTTAAGTTTATTAAAGAAACATAATATGTGGATCTTATGCAATATTGGTGGTATCTTGTCTTTTGTTTGAGATAGTGAATAATCGTACTTTAGTCAGCTATATAAATTGGGTAACCATGGTTAATTCTCAACTCTTTAAACTATGGTGCAGGTTATTTATGCTATGAATTATGCATCCAATGTTGCTCTTTTAACTAATTGTTCATAATGCCTAAGATACACATGCTAACATTACATGCGACTGTGGAAGTAGGATTGTGATTGTGTTATGGGCAATACTAGCTTTAAAATAATTATGTTGAAGTTTCATTTATGTTTATATTGAGGTAAAAAAGGAGGCATTTCTTTATGCATAATATTGACCTTGGATGATCGCTCCTTCTAGTTATAATACGTGAATAAGGGTTGAATTGGAATTTTGTGTTAAAGTTCTATTTATTGAACATAAGAGTCCACAACATGAATCTAGTAAGGCCTTAGAGGAGTTGTAGTATGGTACCCAATGGGTGTGGCTCCTCTCTTCAATGTTGTCATAATTTGAAGAAGATGTTTATAGGGTATTATAAGGATTTGTTCACGTAATACTTCTCATGATTAATTGAATCTTAAATTTAACCAAAGAAAAATTTAAGGAATGGGATCCTAGTGGGTAATTGTTAGATTAGGCTCACCTGGTATGTTACAAATGCTATGAGAGCACGAAGTTCACATATTGTGGCCTAAGGGTCACCACACTTTTGAAAGATATGAAGTAGTTGTAGGTCCTAATGAAGGGTTCAATTATAAATTGCTAGAAGAAAAATATTCTAGAATCCATCGAGGTTGAAATCAAGCCTTGAAACAATTTATTTGAGGAGTATTTTGTAATAGGAACATATATAATATAGTATATATTGTATATATATTGATTACATGAAGTCAAAAGACTAAGGTTGTTCGAAATGAGAGATATTTGATTTAAGAGTGATCTCCCCTAGGTTACTTGACAATCATATAACTAATTGTGTTTCTGATTGCATAAAGGGGATCAATTTAAAACAAAAGTAGTCCATCAAGATAGTGTATAAGTGTTATAAGGTGTATGCACATGGTTAGGATTTAAGACTCAATGATATCTTATATGGGGTGAGCAATACATGAATGATGTTGCATAAGATAAAAGATGGGGAGGATAAACATAACACCTTGTTAGTGAGCGAAAGTTAATTCAATATTATGTTTATCTCCTTATAAAAATAAATGTGATAAAAATTTGACTTCCCCGGGTAGGTACCTTAACCAACAGGGTTCATTTTATTGACTTGTTGGCCTTATCTATGAGTTGAACATTATATTATATTCTTAGGTCATTGATTTTGGTCATATATATGGCTAAGGGCTAGCAACATATCTCCTCGATATAGAGAAATAATAATGCATGCACTCTTTTCCTATTGACTGTGCATAGAGTGACACCTTTGATCAATTTCGATAGTCATTCAAATGCTAAGGAGAAGCTCAACCTACAAAATTTTACATGCAGATAAGTACTACTCAAATAACCTACATGCTACTTCTTAAATTGTTTGAGGCACATCATTTCCGTGCAACTTGGTTATTCATTTCCAAATTTTGAAGGTTATAATGGATAAAACATTCTTTGTAAATAAGATTGGATTCCATTTAAAAAAAGTAGTTGCTGCTTGAAGAGTCACAATAAGAAAACGGCGTTGCGGAAAATACACTTGACATTACAGTGTTGAAAAATAATCAGCCACCCACAAAATTGACTGTGAATATTAAGGTAATCATAATTGTCTCCCATGACCGGTTACCCGTAAATATCAATTTAATAACTTTCCCATTGCTGATTTACTATAAAAATGATGTTTACAATATCTAATAACTTATACAAAGTTGTGGATCGTAGATACTCAGAATTATCACATTCTATAGTTAACTCATCAAGAACTAATTTCCATCGATAATTGATGGAAAATTCTCATTCCTCCCTAATTAAGTGGATGAAAAATGGAAAAAAAAGGATCTCCTTGTCGACTATTGATGCCACATTGCTGTTTTCCATATCTATTTACCTAGAAATGTTAGATTGATGAGTGAGTTTCCACAAAGTTATTCATTCTTTTGGGATAATGGTTAATGTTATAATGCTTATCAACCAAATTACTAACCTCAGTTGTATTCTGCGAAGAGATTCTAATTTAGAAAGAGAATTTAATTGAATACCAACATCGTATTTCACTATGGGTAATTTTGGAAACCACGCACGGTGTGTATTTGTTTGCCAAGAGACAGTGCAGTCAGTGGATAAAGCTTGATGTTTATCCTTATCGAAATTATTTTTCCCATCTAACATCCTTCGACCTTCATATAATATGAGGTCTCAAAGCCTACTGAAGTATCGATGGGACCATTGTCATTTTATGGAATTATGGAAAGTTTGAAGTTCATACATGCATTCGAAGATCAAAGTTACATAGAATATATCAGTGTAAGGGTTCAGATAATGGATGAATTTTCACCTCTTCGCTGAAAGGTGAATTCAAATAGGGAATAGTGCAGAGATCGGTATCTTTGTGTAGAGTTAGTTTTTGACGTAGTATGGGGCTAACACATGTGGTGTGAGCATCTAGGTTCAATATAAGTGTTTTGAGGATTTGACGAAATGGTGGAGTGTTGTTTGGAATCCTTGCTATACACTGATTTGCATGAGCCGTTTGGCGAGTATAAAAATATTGTGTATGGTTATTGCAAGCAAAGTCAAGGGCTGAGTTGGTGTGTTTAATTGTTAACAAAATTTCCTCGTAGAATGGGTTGTATTGCATCCACTGGCACGGAGGCTCAAACTCTACTCTCCTTCTTAGTGTGGGAGGTCGGAGACGAGAAAGCATGGAATTCAGGAGATTAAAAGACTGGCAAGCTCCTCTGGTCAAGAATGTACCTTGCCATATTCGCATGACATCAAATCCTGCAATGGAAATGTTGTGGTTGGCCATGGAGGCTTCCTTTTTTGTCCTTGGAAATCTAGTTGAGAGAAGAGGTTGGGTTGAGGATAAATATACATGTATGGCTCGAGCTCCTTATTATAGGATAAAACCATGCCATAGGGTCAGTATTGTACACTTCACCACCGAGAAGGATAATTAATTACAGTCTATGAAGGTTTCAACTTCGCTTATGTGAGTTTGAAATCCTTAGAGCCATATTTGAAAACAATTTCACTTACCCTATCCTTGGAAGCTCATGACCAGAGCACGAGGGAACTATCAGGTTTCAACCCTAAATGGTTGCTGCTCATCATAAGTAATCCATCATGATCTATTATCGTATGGTCTTTCAGAACTAGTGCATGACAATCTTTTAACCCATAACAATGTCCAAGTTATGTCTTTGAATGACAACTTTAACTTTAGCTATCTTGTTCTCTCATTGCAAGCAAGGTTGTGACATGTTTTTGAATGATTATCCACTTAATAAATCAACCTATTTAGCATATGTCATAAACCTATAATGTAGCAAATGAAATGTTATGCATTATAATCATGACTTGTGCCAATTATATATAATAGGGTGTTGGATATTTAGTCCATTTCTCACATGAAATCTTTTAGCCGTAATAAATCTAAGTTACTTATGGTAGGCATGTTGAATTAACATATTACACTAAGGATTTCAGCATTTTCTCCTTGTTTCAATGCTAGAATATTTTGGTTACCATGCAAATGATGGCACTGTCACAATGTTTAGAAATGGAAATCTAGGAGTGAGAATTTAAAATGTTTGGGGAGAAACCTCGAAAGGATACAATGAAGAAAATAATTTTGATTGAGTAAAGAGGAAGACAAGGAGATATCAAACAACTAACATGATTATTTAATAAGTAGAAAAGGTCAAACCTCAATGAGTTACTTGTTATGCTTACTACTTATCACATGATGTGAAGATTAAAGTTCTATTGGTATGTGTGAAAGTTTTTCAAAACTTAAGTTATTGTGAGAGTAGTAATAAACAATTTAGTAATAATTGTAAAGTATTGTTATTGCATCGAAAGTGGGATGTTATACCCACAGTAATAATGAGATATTCAATTTGATAATGGGTAGTGCATATATAAGAAGAATAATGAATACATTATGTAATGAAATTTATGTATAAACAAGGAAGGGAATACGTGATTGGATAAAAAATTTGATGATATGGTCATCATGTTATTCTACTCACACTAAAATAAAATTAGGAGTTGCATGATTTTTTATGCAAGGATATAGCTTCATAAAATACAACTAATGCTAATAAGGATAGTCTGGTCGAGGACATAACTTAAGGGAATAAAGATCGTACGTATAGAAATGCGAAGGGAATAAATGTTGAACCATTATGAGATAAAATGTTAAGTATTTTTATTTCCATAAATTATGGACAACATAAAAAATGAAAGTATATAAATGGAAACTATATGAACCAACACGTGAGAATTCCATGACATACTACCCACATTAACAGAAGTTGATGGTGAAATAAGTGGGTTCGATCCTAAAATAGATTCTAAAGATTTTGATATCTATTCATAAAGGTTACCATGAGGAATCATTAAGCTCATGAAGGACATGTCGTTGTATAGGACTATGTATTGGAAAAAAAAAGGTTTCTTTGAACTTAATGTTTGATTGGTACATCTACATGTTGGAATGTAATTTTGCAGTTGGGGAAAATTATATGGAAGGTGACTTAACCTTACCAGATTAATATAGTGAGTATTATATGTATATTCCATCAGACATGCATATTTTTGACCTACAAGTGTGATTTATTAAAACAATAATTGTAACTAAAATAAATAACAATACAAATTTTATATTCAATGTTATCCTAAGCTCAGGTCAGAATTGTAAAGAGTATGCACGCATTCAATACAACTTAATGTATGCATGAAGACATCATACATGAACCACTTTATGACCTTCATAAGTAGGTTAATGGGAGTGATATCCAAAAAGTAAAAATACATAATGGAAGCAACTCCTAGTGCTTCTCGGTTAATACTATAAAGACAATATTAATCGTAAGAGCACATTCTTAATAGTTCACTCAATATCAATGTGTCATGGATGTTCATATCAATCCAAATATAATTGGATTTATGCTAATAAAAACCCATAAATAGCAATCTTTCCAATACGAAACAAGAGAAATATGCTTTTAGTAGAAGGATGTTAGATCATTCAAATGTACTTCTTATGGGAAGGGAAATAACAATGATCTGTGTGTATATATAAACAAACTATACATGCTTATAACAATATAAATGACAAACATTTTGGATATGGTGGTGTTGGATGCACTGGAAGTAGAAAGCGAACAATTCACAACAACCAAATGAATAACAATAATGGTACACTAGATTAGGAACATGACTCGTCTAAATTAATAAATCAACCTGTGGTAAACAAGAAGTTTTGACCTTAATACAACCTATGCAAATCAAAGGATCTTCGGTTGGTAGTAAAATAATACAAACTTCAAGTAAAAGGTAACATATAAAATGTTTTAGACAAGGAAGAAAGAGAATAACAAATCCAGGCAACAACTGGTTTCTAAAAATAACAAGATAATGACTAAGTAGTACTAGTAATCGAGGTGGTATGCACAAAGAAATTGGGATCTAGAACTCTAATCAATCCATTCACAATCATAATAGTTGGAATACATATGTTGCACCACTATTTCCTAACAACAAGTATTGGAAATTTTACCCAACAGATAACGTTAATAATGCCATCTGGTTTGAAGAGGAAAACATAACAATTGTTGATACTGGATAAATGAATTTCATTCTTTTATTTCCAGGGGTGATTTAATGAGTTAAAAACCTTAGGATCACACCCTCGTACACATAGTTCCTAAAATCTTAGAGGGATTAACTAAGGAAAAGCATCTGAATACTTGACATAAAATAAGAAAAATGAGTTATGCTCTAGTTGCATAAGCCGAATAGGTCCACCAAATCCTTATTTTCCAATCAACAAACCAAACATGGGTTGAGTGGAGTTTCCCAAAGATAATATGACTAATGTAAGGATTTTTTTTGGCATAAAACTAACCTACTTTGCCTAAGTATATGTCGTGTAGGTGAGGCTATGGAAATTGGTATGGTGTACAACTGGTACAGGTAGTACTGTGTATAAGAAATACATATGATAGCGATATGGATGTATATAGTGCATGATGATACATGACATATATATCTATATGTGTGCACTACTCACTCTGTGTAGGTATACATGGTTGAAGAGCAAGAATTGGGGATTGCGAGGTGAGGCAACCAATCTAGAGTGTGTACAAAAGAAAGAAGCTAAGAAGTGATTCAAGGATAAGTATTAGTGTTTTATTTCAGTTTTGTATGCATGTGATTATGAGTTTGATCTATGTGCATTAATGATGATATACAATTGAGGGGTAGATATGATTCTGATGGTTAGGTTGATAACATAATATGATACTTTATACACGTTGATTAGTCAAATGTTCTAGTTTGACTTGTTGTGACTGATGTAGGGGAACTACAGGAAGCAAGTGTTTGGCAAGAACACAAAGGCATTAGAAGAATGTAGGGGAACCAATATAATGAAAATGAGGAAGCATATTTAAATGTCACGCAACAGAACTTGTCATTACTCAAATAGTAGTACTATATATAGTGTTGTGATATTAACTATGGTAAAGAATGTTGAGTTTGTGCATATGAAATCTCTCACAAATTGATTGAAACAAATGTCATAGGTAGAGATGGAAGGACATGTACAAGTAGATTGTAATATATATATATATATATCTATATATAAGGTGCTTCAATAATGGCAAGACCAATGGACCTGTTACTTTAGAGAAACTTCCCCGTGAAGGAGAAAAAATATTGGAAATGCAGTAAAATAATTGGGAGAAAATGTAAACTTAAGGGGGGGAGTATGTAACACTCTTCCTTTGTATGTAAAAGTTTTCCAACCTAAGCTAAGAAAAAATAGGCCTCATCTATAACAAGAAAAGTGAATACTTTATTATGAAAAATAAAAAAAAATTAATCACTTGGAAAAGTGAGACACCAAGTGATGATATTCTTTCCAAATCCGATTGGTGAATGGGAATGGATAATTCTTTCATGATAAGACTTCTAGATCCAAATCTAGATGAGCTTAATGGATTTGCAGATAAATACCCATTAAGCTACATAGCTGGAGAAAGATGCCAAGTTAAGAAAAAACATAAAAGCATTGTAGGAGATAAAGGCAAGCTTTTACGAGGAAACGCCTCATGGGAGATAAAGGTGAGATATTGTGGGAAAAGCCTAGGAAAATGGATAAAAAATATCCATAGAAGTGGGAAACCTCTAATGGAAACAATATAATGAAAGAGGGTGTTGAATACCCATTGGAGAGAACAACAGAAGGCTTCTGATCGATGGAAATAATTCTCAGCTCAAGGATGAACTTGTGGAAAACAGTTCTAGATTGGGTGAGGTGATCAATTTTTACATGTGACATTCTTTCAGATAATCTCATTGCATTGGATGTTTAAATGTTGACTCTTACTCTCTTTATTGTCAATTTTGAAGCATATAAGAGAAATTTCTTAGGTTGTTTTTACATATAAATTGATTGAATAATGTACATATGATTACTCTTAATGAGTAGATTTTCCTATGTTGGCTACATGCATGAGTTGATTATATATGAGTGCATGTGATAGCCATTGCATGCAAATTCAATCCCACTTAAGGTTATTAAAGAAACATAATATGTGGATCTTATGCAATATTTTTGTTATCTTGTCTTTTGTTTGAGATAGTGAATAATGGTGCTTGAGTTAGCTATATAAATTGGGTAACTATTGCTAATTCTGAGCTGTATAAACTATGTTGCAGGTTACTTTTGCTAAGAATTATGCATCAAATGCTACTCTTTTAGCTAATTGTTCATAATCCCAATGACACACGTGCAACATTACATGTGACTGTGGTAGTAGGATTGTAATTGTGTTATGGGAAATACTAGCTTTAAAAAAATTATGTTGAAGTTTCATTTATGTTGATATTGAGGTAACATAGAAGGTATTTCTTTATGCATAATATTGATCTTGGATGATCATTCCTTCGATTTATAATATGTGCATAAGTGTTGAATTGGAAAATTTTATTAAAGTTCTATTTATTGAACCTAAGAGTCCACATCATGAATCCAATAAGGTATCAAAGGAGTTGTAGTATGGTACTCAAGGGGTATGGCTCCTTTCTTTGATGTTTTCATAATTTGAAGAATATGATTATTTGGTATTATAAGTATTTGTTAATGTAATACTTGTGACAACTAATTGAATCATAACTTTAACCGAAGAAAAATTTAAGGAATGGGAACCTAGTAGGTAATTCACAGATTAGGCTTAGGGGGTATGTTACATCTTCATATAACCCAAACAATGGATTTTTTGATTCCCAACACTTTGAAGTGAAACTCAAGCTTATTTGGTTATTTCCAAAATCATTGATAGAGGCTAAATCATATTTTGTCAAACTCTATTTCAAATGAACAATTTGGGTTACATAATGGTAGATAGATCTATGAGGCTATAGGAGTTATGTGGGTGGCTCAAGAGGTGCCTCATAGTATAAAATCCCTCATATTAAATGGAGTTGTCATCAATTTTTTTTTCTTTAAGGCCTATGATGATGTTACAAGAATATTCATTAGACTTCTCTTCAGTTATTTGGACTTTGGGATTGACTTTATGAATTTGGTGATGTGATGAATTCAATAGATATCCTTTGTTGTTCTTATAAATGCGTCAACCTCTCCAATCTTCCATGCATACCAAGGGTTGAGACCATGTTTCCCCTTGTCACCTTTAAATTTTCTACTCGTAATGGATGTACTCATTCATCATGTGGATAAAACCAAGTGTAGAGGAATATTTCACAGTGTTATTATTGTAAATTATCCGTAAATTACACATTTATATTTTGTTCATGTTATACTAATTTTTTGTAATGGCACCTGTAGTTATGTAGCTAAGTTATCAAATATCACTAATATGTTTGGAATATCTACTAACATGCTAACTAATGACTAAAAAATATTATATTTGAGCTCAAAATTTTGTAGATCATGAAGTCATGAATCTCAGGAATATGTTTCCATTTCCATTTATTGAAATGGATGTAAGTATAAAATATTTATGTTTCCAACTGAAACAAATACTACAAAAAATAAGATTGGTCCTAGTTAATAACTAAGTTGGGGAAAAGACTAAAAGGTTGGAGTCTAAGGAGGTTGTCAAGGGGAAGGAGACTGGTTTTGGTTAAATCAATCCTAGAAGCTATTCTTTTGTTTTGGATTTTAGTCACTTTCATTGAAGGGGGATTTTATAAAGAGCTACACGTTTCTGTTTTAAATGTTTGTGGGATGTCTCTAACTATCATTTTCTCCTTCCATGGATTAACTCAAAAGACATTGCAAGGTATAAATTTCTTTGCAACTAGGTCCTCAAAAATATTTTATAATGCTTTAAATCCTTGGTGGCCAAATGTGGATGGAGACTCCTATCTACTATCATCTTGTCGACTTTAGTACTCTATCAAAAATATATTCATATTTGTTCTCTTGAAGACTAGATGTAGTTGAGGGACAAGCCCCATACTAATATTTGGGTTATATGGTGTATTTTTCTAAACTCTATGGATGTTATTGCTTTAGAATTGACACAACATATTGGAAATGGGTCAAAGGTGAGACTCAAACAAGATCCTTGGCATAGTTGCAGTTTGTTAGGTCCCTATAATACTAGTGATTCTGCATTACTATTGTCATTGTATCCCTTATCGTTATTGTTGTGCCCCTACTGTCCCATATTATTATTATTGTGCGTTTATATTATTATTGTTAGGTTAGCTTTGGTTATATTGTGACCCCTTCAACTCCTATATATAGAGAGGAGGTTTTGTCATTTGAATCATCTAAGAATTGTTCATTTGTGTAACGTAAAGGAGGTTTCCCCTCAAAGAGGCTTATTTTTAAGGCTTTGATCTATCTTTTCTATCCTTTTATGAGTTGGTTTCATAACATTTGGTATTAGAGCTTTGGATTCTAGGGTTTTGCTACTCTAAATAGGTCATCATGGAATTGTCGCCATAAAGTTTTTTCTATGACATTTCAAAAGCTAAAAAAAGCCCATTTGAGATGAAATTTTGCTGAACATGGGGCCTAAATTTCAAATCTTGACTCGCTATATTTTTCGATATATAATCGAAGGAATTTAGGATTTTGTAGAATTCTAAATTAAATTCCAAAAACGTGACCTTGGGAAAATCGTCATAACTTTTGCTCTCATCATCAGATTGAAGTTTCATTAGAAGTTATAGAAAGAGGACAGACTGTAATTTTTTGGGTATCATTTTGAGAACCTAAGGTTGAAACCATGGCTTGGGGCTCATTGTACAACTTCGATCTACTGAGCAAGTCTATTCTTAGGTCATCGTGGGAGAGTTGTCATAAACCTTCATTGGAGAATACAATCTTGATCAAACTTGCAGGGTTAGAATGATTACTGATATTGTTATCGCGGGAAGGAATCAGATTTAATATCAAGCTCCTGTAAAGTGAAAAGAAGGTGTGTAGTTTTTTGTTTTAATTTTTGCATAATATTGGTTTGAAAAATTAGTTTGAAGGAATTCAAAGGGCATAGTGAAGTATTATCACTGGTAATTGATGCCCCGAAGAAAGAAAACGGAAACACCTAGTAAGCAACCTAAAATTTGTAGCATGACTCATGAAGAAGAGGAAGAAATTCAACATGATATATCAAAATTATGAGACCATGTGCAACAAATTTCACTTGCACAAAAAGTAACAAAAGCTAAGATGGATGGTTTAAAGAATGACATAGAAGCTAATATGGATGGTTTAAAGAAAGGCGTAGAAGCTAATATGAATGACGTGGAAGCTACGATGGATGGAATGGAAGCTAAGATGGATGGTGTGGAAGCTAGGCTAGATGATTTAAAGAAAGGCATGGAAGATTTGAAGACAGATTTGAAGATATATTTGACAAAGTTTCTACAAGAAATGCTTACTAATGGCAAAAGGGTGGTAAAGAAAACTCATGATGAGAACAAAATAAATGTTAATAATGATTTCATAGACTCTAAAGTTGGATCAAAGAACCATCATCTTCCAAAGATCAATATGAGGAACTCTGACGGAAAGGATCCCAGAACATGGATACTATAGATGGAGCAATTTTTCAGTCTCCATAATGTGCAAAACACACAAAAGGTACACATTGCAACTTTATATTTGGAACCAAATCAATTTGTATGGTATTGATGGATTTCCTCTCATAAACAAGTTGTCACTTGGGATATTTTTATGGATGAAATGATAGCACATTAAGGATACAAAAAGCAACACTTTTTTAGCCAAATGATAAATCTCAAACAAAAGGGTTCAATGATGGAGCACATTGAGGACTTCCAAAAATTGAATATAAGGGTAAAAGATATTCGAGAGGAGCATATGATTAATGTGTTCATAGGGACTTTAAAAGATAACATCCAACATGAGGTTCACCTTTGGGAACCCAATTCATTGGAGAAGGCATTTAGGTTGGCAAGAAAAATGGAAAGCAAAAATATGGAAACAAGGAAGCCTACCACTCACAATCATAAAGATGGAAGTGTTTTTTCCCCTAGCCATCCACAACCTACAAGGTTGACACCACAACAATTGGAAGAAAAAAGAGCATAAGGGCTTTGTTATAGTTGTGATAGGAAATACACTAAAGGTCATAAGTGTGTCGTGAAGAAACTATTTTACATAGGTTGTGGAGAGGAGGAAGAAAAGGAATAATAAACATCAAAAGAAGAGGATATACGCCAAGAAAAAAACCCTAGAGAAAGAAGAATTTAATCTTACCATATCTTATAATGCATTGGCTCGAATTACCACTCCTCAAACTATCAAGGTAGAAGGGCATATCAAGAAGAAAAAGGTAATAGTGTTGATTGATTCGGGAAGTACCCATAATTTTCCTCATTGTAAGATAGCCAAGGAATTGAACTTCTTCCTATATCCATTACCAGAGTGTCAAGTGATGGTTGCAAGAGGAGGAACCATAAATTGCTCAGGAAAGTGCCATAATATCAAGCTATCCATGGGACAATATGTATTAAATAGCCCAATGATTTCCATTCCAATGGGTGGTGCTGATGTTGTACTAAAAGTCCAATGGCTACACTCCTTGGGTACAATAACTTATAATTTTCCAGAATTGTTCATGAAATTCTCTCCAAGATGAAAGGAAGTTGAATTAAGGGTTATCGTAGGGAAACTAGGAAAGATAATCAACTCTAACATAATGACAAAGCTACCAAAGAAATAACAATGAGGCATAATTACACAATTATGTTCACTAGAGGTTCCCACATCGAAATCATCCATTTCTCCAAATCTTGAAAATGTCTTGGACAATCATCCCAAGGTATTTGAGACTCCCAAAGGCCTCCCACCTATTCGGGACCATGATCATGCTATTAATTTGATTCCAAGAATTATTCCTCCAAACATCAGGCCTTACAGATATCCCTATGTCCAAAAGAGTGAAATTTAATGTATGGTTGCAAAAATGTTAGAGGTTGCTATAATTCAACCTAGTCAAAGTTATTCCCCTGCTCTAGTAGAATTGGTTCACAAGAAGGATGGATCATGGCACATCTGTCTAGATTTTAGGGAGCTCAACAAGTTCACTATTAAAGATAAATTTCCCATTCCTATCATTGATGAATTATTGGATGAATTGCATGGATCAATTTTACTTCACCAAGTTAGATATTCATTTAGGATATCATCAAATGAGAGTGAAGAATGAAGACATTCCAAAAACAACATTTAGAACTCATGCAGATCATTATGAATTTTTGGTCATGCCTTTTGGCCTTACTAATGCACCTTCTACATTTTAATGTTTGATGAATTCCATTTTCAATCCCTTCCTTATAAAATTTGTGTTAGTATTTTTTGATGATATACTAATCTACAACAAGTCTTGGAAGGATCATGTCAAACATGCTGACATTGTGCTCAAACTATTGGAGGAGAAACAATTATATGCAAAAATATCCAAATGTTTCTTTGGAGTACAAGAGGTGGAATATCTAGTTCATATTGTATCTCATAAAGGTGTTAAGGTAGACCCTAGAAAAATTAAAACTATTAAGGAATGGAAAATTCCAACATCCATAAATCATCTACAACGATTTCTCAAGTTGACAGGGTATTATCACAAGTTTGTTAAGAATTTTGGGAGAAAAGCAACACCTCTAAAAAAATTATTGAAGAAAGATGCATTTTCATGGACTCTAGAAGCAACAAAGGCCTTTTAACATCTTAAAGAGGCAATGTGCCAAGCACTAGTCTTAGCTACACTGGACTTCACAAAAACCCTTATTATGCAAAGTGATGCCTCAAGAAATGGAATTGGTGTTGTTTTAATGAAAGAAGAAAATCCCATTGCTTTCGAAAGTTGTCCAATCGAAGAAAAATATTTAGACAAAACTATTTATGAGAATGAAATGTTGGTAATACTACATGCATTTAAGAAATGATGACCATACCTAATAGGAAGACACTTCAACGTAAAAGTAGATCATGATAGTCTTAAATACTTCTTAGAACAATTATTATCTTTAGAAGAGCAGAAAAAATGGATCACAAATATGTTGGGTTATTACTTTGAAATTGTCTACAAAAAAGGGAAACAAAATGTTGTGGGAGATGCACTCTCAAGAAAGGATGAGGATGTGCAAGCATTTCTTTGTGCCATTTCTATTATCCAACCAGATTGGATAAATGAAGCAAGGGATGAATGGAAGAATGACGAGGAAGTGTGGGCACTCATTCAAAAGATAGAAGAAGATCCGAGTACATCTAATACATTTAGCTGGAAAAATGATTCATTAGGCAATTGCACACCTCTCTCTTATGAGGGCACTCACGATTTCTAAAAACCTACCACACAGTTAAGAAGGACTTTTTTTGGGATGGCCTTAAATCGGATATTCAAAAGTTTGTGGTGAAATGTTAGGTTTGCCAACAAAATAAAGTTGAAACAATTAAAACCCTGATACTATTACAACCTTTATACATTCCAAGCCAACGTTGGGAGGAGGTTTTAATGGATTTTATCACAAGCTTACCCAAGTCGAGAGGAAAGCGTGTTATCATGGTGGTAGTTTAAAGACTTACCAAGTATGCACAATTTTGTGCACAATCTCATCAATTTAAAACGAGTACAGTTTACACTACATTTATAAAAAAAATTCAAAAGCTACATGGAAACCCAAAGATTATTGTAAGCAACAAAGATCCCATTTTCACTCGAAATATTTGGACAAAATTATTTTCTTGTCTTGGTTCTTAGTTAGCGCATAGCTGATGTTATCATCCTCAATATGCTAGGAAAACTAAGATAGCAAACAAATGTTTGGAAGGATATATTGGTTGCATTGTATCTGATAAACACACAAAATGGGTCAAATGGTTGCCTCTGGCTAAATGGTGGTATAACACTTCCTTTCATAATACAACAAAAATCACCCCATTTATGGCACTTTATGGATATCATCCACCATCCATCACATCATATTTAAGAGAAAATTCTAAGGTTCAAGCAGTGGAATATCACATTGAGCATCAACAACAAGTTCTCCAACTCTTAAAGGATAACCTCACCTTGGCACAAAATAGAATGAAACGACAGGAAATCAACATTGTAGCAAAATAAGTTTCGATGTAGGTGATTGGGTATTCTTATGGCTACAACCATATAAACAAATGTCCCTCAATCAAGCTAAGAAGTATAATAAATTTTCACGAATGTATTGTAGTCTATACAAGGTGTTGTAAAAGGTAGGTACTATGGCATACAAATTGGAGCTTCCTATAGCTTCCCGAGTGCACCCAAGTTTCCATGTTTCATGCTTAAAGAAGGTTATAGGTGACAAGCTTCCAGCTCAAACAATATTTCTAGAAATTGATGAGGAAGGAAAAATCATATTGGAAACTAAAGCAGTCAAAGAAAAATAACTCAACAACTATGAAATCGATCAATGTTGGAGTATCTCATCAAGTGGAACTTACCCATTGAAGATTACACAGGGAAGGATGAGAATTTTATACATAAGCATTCAGAGCTACTCAAGTGTTTAGGACAACACTTTTTTAAAGGAGAGGGGTATGTTAGGTCCCTATAATACTAGTGATTCCCCCATTACTATTGTGTTTGCATCCCTTATTGTTATTGTTGTGCCCCTATTGTCCCCATATTGTTAGTATTGTGCCTTTATATTATTATTGTTAGGTCGGATTTGGTTATATTGTGACCCCTTAGACTCCTATATATAGAAAGGAGGTTTTTTCATTTGAATCATCTAACAATTGTTCATTTGTGTACTGTAAAGGATGTTGCCCCCTCAAAGAGGCTTATTTCTAAGGCATTGATCTATCGTTTCTATCGTTTTGTGAGCTGGTTTCATAACACAGTCAAGCACGCCACTTTCTGTAGGATATTATATATTTTCTCAGTGAAAAAGGCATATCAAGACTAGCCCATATTAATTGCCCTGATCAATCCACTATATGGAATCAAGGTTGGATTATAATTGAATATTTCTAAATCAATAAAGATTTTAGTGAAATTCGGAGGGGCTATATTGATGCTTTACTTGTGGCTGATATTGTAATATCCAAGAATGATGGCGAGTTGGTTTGGGATCATTCACCAATTGACATTTATACACACAATATGGGGTATATTCACTTAAATAGAGCTATAGTGGATGAGGTTGGGAAAAGTGGTGGAGAGTAATTTGGAAGGCAAACATCCTCGCTAAATATTGCCTATTCATATGGTGCACTCTTGCAAAAAAGGTCCCTACATGGGATATGATTCAAAGGCACCATAAGATTGGTCATTGTTGGTTTTCACTATGTAAATTAAATGTTGAACCTATAGAGAATATATTTTTTGGATTCCCTTTCTCTATTCATATTTGGAATTTGTGTGCTACTGTATTTTATCAAAGATGTGTTTGGAAAGGCCCCTCTTTTGAGGAGAAACGAAGGTATTGGGTCCAAAATAGGAATAATAAACATCTTAAGGATTTTCCTTTTCTTGCCTATTGGGGTATTTAGTTGTCAAGAAAAAATGATCTTTTTCATAGCAAGCACTCTTCCCTAGATCGGATGGCTATTGAAGTTTTTCCCATTCTTTCTCATCTTCATCTACCTTTTGTCCCTTGTTGGATTAGGCTCATGGTTCCAGAGGAGCCTAAGAAATATTCCACATGGGGTTCTTTGATGGGGCCTAGCACGAGGAAACATTCTCATGTAGTGGTGGCTCTATTCTCTATTTATCATATAAACACAATTTTAAGGTCAATATGGGACTTGGGAGGGGTTCAAAATATTTTGAAGAGCTATTATCTCGTCACTCATTTATGACTTTTTCTTGTGAAAAGGGTTTTAATCAACTCTAAGTTTTCAGTGATTCCTTCCTAGTTATAAATTGGGTCAATGATATTAAACAATTGTACTCCTTCCAACTTACTCACATATTAGACAATTTATAAAGGATGAAGCTTTTTTATGTTTATTTTTAATGCACTCATATTTAGAGGGAGTGAAAGAGTGATGTAGAAAATATTTCTATGGAAGGAATTTAGTTGGAATGGGGTCTTTGGTCCATGGTGGAGGTATTAAATAATGAGCACTATAGGTTCTTTCATTGTCCATTTGTGGAAAACTCAACACATAGAATTATAGAATCTTTTTCATCTATGCTTTTTATCTTCATATTTTATAGGTTGATGTAATTTTTTTTTTGACAATGATGTTATAATATTTTAGGCAATATATTTTGATTTTAGATTAGAATGCTCATGATTAGTAAACTCTAATCCTTTTTATATGTTTTTTGTGTGCACCCGTGGGGTGGTCAAATGGTGTAAATATGTGCAAATTGTTTGTGGGAGAGTTGGTTTTTTTTTTTGGCCATTGCATGGATATGGGTAGATCTTGTAAGACTAGACATGTTGTTCTTGTATTTACAAAATTTATATATAAATAAGTTATGTTTTTTTCCCTTAGGAATAAGAAAACAATACAGGTAACATTTGGTTCTAAACATCTTTGGCAAAAGAATATATGCATGAATGCCTCGGATTTTTTTTTAAATAAAATCTAAAATGAATTAGAATTAATTATTTAAAATTTAGATTTTAATAAATGTATCTTCAATCTAGCCTTGAACTAAATGATAAAGTTATGAAATAACCTAGAACACTAGATATCCTTACCATCTATACCTCGTTGCTAAAGTGACAATTAGTTGAACATTTATTTCTAACATGACGGTTAACACAAACATTTATTTTTAGAGAATTTTTTTATGTATTTCTCACATAAACACATTTAAATATCCACACACTAGAATGGTATTCAATATTTCAATTATCACTTCCATCCCTTATTTCATATATATTATGATCAAATTCCACTCTAACACATATGCTACCTTTTTATAGTAGTGTGCCAACATAAAATTCCTTGGAAGAATATCTATAATACGGTGGTAGGAGCCACGACTCAATAGCGATATATTAGGGATGATGATTTCCAAGTGTATAAAAAAACATCTCAGAGAGA